>CACVCL010023482.1:0-15496 GCA_902729485.2 Mus minutoides
GGGTTCAGATCAATTGAGACTGCTGGTCCTCCTACAGGATTGCCTCGCTCAGTGGTTAAGAGCATTGACTGTTCTTCCAAAGGTCCTGAGTTCAAATACCATCAATCACATGGTGGCTCACAACTATCTGTAATGAGATCTGACACCTCTTCTGGAGTGTCTGAAGACAGCTAGAGTATACTTATAATAAATAAATGAATAAATAAATAAATAAATCTTTAAAATTAATGTTTTTAAATATTCATTTTACATCAAGCTTACTGTCCCCCTGCCAGTCATCATCTGCAATAATCCTTTCCCAGTGCACCCTCTCCTCCTCTAAATAGGTGGGGGCCCCCTAAATATACCCCTATCCTGGCACTTCAAGTGTTGCTATGCTAAGAATTTACTCTTCCACAGGCATCCCAGCTATGAGGCACGTGTAGGCAAGAGTTTTGGGAACCCACATGAAGACCAAGCTGCACATCTGCTACATATGTGCAGAGAGGTCTAGGTCTAGCCCATGTATTTTCTTCAGCTGGTCATTCAAACTGTGAAGTCTGCCAAAAGTCCAGGTTAGTTGACTCTGTTGGTCTTCCTGTGGAGTTTCTATTCCCTTTGGCGTCTGAAATCCTTCCTCTTTTTCTTCCATAAGAGTAACCCAAGCTCCATCCACTGTTTGGCTGTGGGTGTCTGTATCTGCCTGAGTCAGCTGATGGGCAGAGCCTCTCAGGGGACAATATGCTTATGTCTGTAAGCATAACAGAGTATAATTAATAGTATCAGAGAGATGGGTCTCAAGCTGGGATGGTTATTGGTTGGCCATTTTACTAGTCTCTGCTCCATCCTCTGTGCTTGCCTTACTTGTAAGCAGAATAAATTTTGAGTCAAAGTTTTGTGGGTGGGTTGGTGTCTCTATTGTTCCATTGAGGTTCCTGCCTGGCTACAACAGGTGACCTCTTCAGATTCCATATCCCCAATGTTGTGAGTCATGTCTAAGGTCATCTCTATTGATTCTTGGGTACCTCACTTACTCCATGCTTTGTCTTGTCCTGGAGATGCCCCATACCTCCCACCATAGTCAGTTACAAATTTCTATTCATTTTCATAGCCATCTAACCATCTTTCCTGTCCTTCCCCACACCTGATCATGAACCCCAACCCACACCTGATCATGAACCCCAATTCTCCTCCCTATCTTCCCTTTCTCCTAGTTCTCTCCATCCACCTGCCTCTTTTTTTTTTTTTTTTTTTTTTTTTTTTTTTGGTTTTTCGAGACAGGGTTTCTCTGTAAAGCCCTGGCTGTCCTGGCACTCACTTTGTAGACCAGGCTGGCCTTGAACTCAGAGATCCACCTACCTCTGCCTCCTGAGTGCTGGGATTAAAGGCGTGCGTCACCACTCCCGGCTTCCACCTGCCTCTTATGACTATTTTATTCCCCTTTCTAAATGACATCCAAACTTCCTTGCTTGGACCTAACTTCTTGTTTAGTGACTTTGGGTTCGTGGGGTATAGCATGATACCTGTATTTTATGGCTAATATCCACTTATAAGTGAGTACATACCACACATCTCCTTTGGGGACTAGGTTACCTCACTCAGGATGATATTCTCACAGTTCCATCTACTGGCCTCCAAACTTCATGATGTCTTTGTTTTTAATAGCTGAATTGTAACCCATTGTGTAGATGTACCATATTTTCTTTATGCATTCCTCAGTTGAGGAACATCTAGGTTGTTTTCAGTTTCTTGCTATTAAGAATAAAGCTGTTGGGCTGGCAAGATGGTTCAGTGGGTAAGAACACTGACTGCTCTTCTGAAGGTCCTGAGTTCAAATCCCAGCAACTACATGGTGGCTCACAACCACCCATAATGAGATCTGACACCCTCTTCTGGTGCATCTGAAGTGAGCTACAGTGTACTTATGTATAATGATAAATACATCTTTGGGCCAGAGTGAGTAGAGATCCTAAAATTCAATTCCCCCAAACCACATGAAGGCTCATAGTCATTTGTACATACAGCTACAGTGTACTCACATACAGAAAATAAATAAATACATCTTTTTTTTAAAAATTCAAAGTAATCAAACTAGGGAGGAAAGGATTACCTTGTAACAGAATCAAAAGAAACCCAGGCAATCATGAAGGAGGAGGTGCTATAACTAGTTTTAACAGGTTTGGAACAATCTGTGAGGTTGCAACAGTAACAGAAAAAAAGCCAAGAATGAATTGTTTCACTGGCAAATTCTAATAGGTATCTAAAGAACCAACACTAATACTTCTCAAACATCCATAAAATCATGAGATGCAACACTGTCCAAATGATCCTTCAAACATCATCACCCAGATTAATAATTGGATAAAGACAAAACAAAAAGGAGAGATCTTTAAAACAAGTTTCCTGACAATCGTAGACACAGTATTTTTCGATAGGACATGAACAAACTAAATTCAAGAACACATTTTTAAAAATGGAAGAAAGCTCTTATGAACATAGTTGAGCATGTGTCTTTGTAGGATGGTGGAGCAGCTTTTGGGTATGTGCGCAGGAGTGGTATAGAGAGGTCTTGAGGTAGAACTACTCTCAGATTCTTGAGAAAATGCCAAATTTATTTCAAAGGGATTGTACAAGCTTGCATTCCCAACAGCAGTGGACCAGGGTTCCCCTTGCTCCACATCCTCACCAGCATGTGCTATTTCTTGAGTTTTTGATCTTAGCCACTCTGATAGATGTAAAATGTAACCTCAAAGATATTTTCATTTGCATTTCCATGATGACTAAGGATGTTGAACATTTCTTTAACTGCTACTTGACCACTTGAGAGTCTTCTGTTTAGAAATCTCTGGTTAGCTCTATATCCCATTTTTAAATTGAGTTATTTGTGTTGTTGGTGTCTAACTTCTTGATTTCATTTTACATTTTGGATATTAGCCCTCTGTCAGATGTAGGGTTGGTCAAGATCCTTTCCCAATCTGTAGGCTGCAGGTGTGTCCTAATAACAGCGCCCTTTGCCTTACAGAAGCTCTTTGCAGTTTTATGAGGTCCCATTTATCAATTGTTGATCTGAGAGCCTGAGCCATTGGTGTTCTGATCAGGAAAAATTGTCTCCTGTACTGATGTGTTCAAGGGTACTTCCCACTTTCTCTTCTATGAATTTTAGTGTATCTGGTTTTATGTTAAGGTCTTTGATGCATGTGGACTTGAGTTTTGTGCATGGTGATAAGATATTTTCATTCTGCTACATTTAGACATCCAGTTGGACCATTTGTTGAAGATGCTTTCTTTTTCCACTACATGGGTTTGGCTTCTTCATCAAAAACTCAGGTGTCCATAAGTCTGTGAGTTTATTTCTGGTCTTTGATTTGATTCCATTGATCAATGTGTCTGTTCCTGTACCAATACCATGCAGTTTCTACTACTGAAATCAAGGATAGTGACTCCTCCCAAAGCAGAACTATCATTTAACATAAGTTCACAGAGGAGCAGAGGAAAGCAGAACTTTCTGGATATGATTCGTGGGTCTTCACCCAAGCTGAATAGCTATTGAGAGTAGAAGCTTTGAGAAGGGGAAAGTCAGTTTTAATTGCATTAAATGAGATGGTTTTCCATTACTACATTTATTTAAAAATTGTATTTTATCTTGAGTTGATCAGTTTATCACAGTACAGTGGCATTTCTTGTTTACAAGCTCAAATTTAATTGATACAAATATAATTGCTATTGCAGATAATGCAGACTGTGTGGATCATGCTCATTACCTTGTCTTCATTTCAGCCTACATGTGACCAAGTCAGTACAAGGCATTTCTTATAGGTGAATATAATTGCTTATTTTCTTTTGTAGGTATTAAGAAATTCTAAATATTTTTAGTGCAAATCTATTCCATTACATTTAAGGCTATTATTGGCAAGTGCATGCAGTTGTCATTCCATTGACTTTCTGGTAATTTAACAGGACTTTCAGCCTTGATTATTATCTTGTTCTCTTTCTCTTTCTCTCTCTCTCTCTCTCTCTCTCTCTCTCTCTTTCTCTCTCTCTCTCTCTCTCTGTGGTGTTTGTGTGTGTGTGTGTTGTTTTGTTTTTTTGTTCTTGATTTTTGTTTTTTTGGTAACTAAGTTATGTTAGATTACTCTATTTTAGGTATTTTTTTCATTTTATACATTTTATGTTTGTTTAATAATACTTACATCCTTTTACTTCTAGTTTAAGGTTCTTAAAGATTCTTCAATTTCTTGGTACAATAGTGTTACAAAACTTCTGGGAGCAGACAATCACTATCTGATTGCCTCATCTCCTTGAGGTGAGACTCATGCCTGACCCTGCTCAGGTGGTGAAGAGCCTCAGACTAAAGAAGATATGGACCTAGAAGAAAAACAAAATAATTACTGATTTCCAAGGAATTTAGCAATAAATTTCTCTTAACAACAACATTCTACTGTAGTCATAGATCAGTGTCGTTCTCAGCCATCATCAGATTAGTTTCCTCCTGCAGTTGATAAAAACAAAGATCTACATCTAGACAATTCACAGAGTGAGAGAGCTTGGCACACTCAGTCCTAAATGGGACACATTTATCAAATCCTTTCCCTCTGGGCTCAGTTAACCTTGTAGAAGAGAAGGCAGAGAGATTGCAAGACCCAGAGGGAATGGAGGACACTAAAGAAACAAGGCCTTCCAAGTACATTGTGAATATTGCACAAATGAACTCACAGAGACTGTGACAGCATGCACAGGGCTTGAACAGGTCTAAGCCACATGGGGGTCCCTGCACAGAGAGGTGAAGTGGAAAGTTGCCCTCAACCATAAACCAGAAGCTATCTCCTATTGACAACTTCTCACAAAAGAAAAACTGTTTTTGCAAAGGATTTTCAATGGTTATACAAGCCACACTTAGGGCAAGACCCCTGTCCAGTAGTGGATGGTCAGTGAACTAAATGGCATTTTGGAAGAGTTTTTTGATTGTTTGTTTTCTTGTTTGTTTGTTTGTTTGTTTGTGGGGTTTTTATCTTATATGTAATGCTCTGTTTAGCTATTTTTTAAGCCTACCTTAGCTTATATAGTGTGTTTTCCAATTTTGCATCTCTGTGGGATTTCTTTTTGTGTGATTGTGTCTCTGTATCTATATGTTTTCCTTGACCTCATTTTTTTTTATTTGTTTGTTTGGGTTTTTTGGTGGGGGTCTTCTGTTTTTTGTTGTGGTTTTTTTTTTTTTGGTTTGTTCCTTTTGCCATATTCTACTTTATTGTTGCCTGTCTGTATGTCTGTTTGTTTGTTTTCAAAGAAAAGGGAGAAAGAAAAAAAGAAAGAAAGAAGAAAAAAGAAAGAAAGAAAGAAGAAAGAAAAAAGAAAGCAAGAAAGCAAGAAAGCAAGAAAGCAAGAAAGCAAGAAAGCAAGAAAGCAAGAAAGCAAGAAAGCAAGAAAGCAAGAAAGCAAGAAAGAAAGAAAGAAAGAAAGAAAGAAAGAAAGAAAGAAAGAAAGAAAGTTAGTTGTATAGTTGGAGAGATTGGGAGGTTCTGGGAGGAGTTGGGAAAGTAGAAACTATGATCGGAATATAGTATATAAGATAAATCTATTTTCAAATAATAGGAAAGGGAAAATATACAGAATATAATGCAACATTAAAGTTTTAGAAACTTTCCTTGAAAAAATATTATCACCAGAGAAAAGATACCATATTTTGCATTTGCTTTAATTTTTGTTCTACTTGTAATCACTTTAAAAATAATTCTAGAATAAGAAGGGCTTATTTAATGAGTTCTTTAAGAACTAGATTATTTTTCCAATTTGTCAGTTTATTTTCGTGATGCTTAGATAATTTTGAGTACATGCTGGTCATGCAGTTTCTGATATTCTATTATCTATATTTTAATTCTTTTATCAAATATTACAGGTTGGTCACAATACCACTATGGCTAAGTAAAATTTCATAAAATCTCAGACACCTGGATCTTGCTATTAACTCAGATACAACACCCCACTTATCTCATTTCTAATACAGAGAGCTTGATTATTACCTTTTTTTTCTTTTTTTTTTAATCTCACACACTCTTCCCCCAGTACTTGGATCATCACTGAAGAGGGAGCCAAAAGATGGTGAGATCCTGAAGTGGTACATCTTCACAAAACTGGCTATTTGTTAGATATGACAGTGTATCTCGTTGTACACATTGCCCACAGTAACTCACAGGAGATGTGATTTCATACATAAGATCTGCTGAAAATCAAACCAGTCAAAATCACAGCATGGCCTACACAAGGCCGCATGGTATTGTACTATTATCTGAGAAAATACTGGTATTTTACAGCTTCTGAATGGTGAAGCAGAAGTTTTTCAGACACCTGGTTCCTAAAAGTTCACCTCAGCTCCAGTAGCTGATTCTACATGTTTCAGCATAAGGGCAGACCCAGCAGAGTTGAGGCACTTACAGAACACACAGGTTACATGAATCAGAGATGGAGAGTAGTGGGAGGACACAGATGGATTTGGAGAGGATGGGGAGAAGGTGTGCTGGATAAGAACATCCCTATACACAGACCAATATACCTCAAGTGTTAGGACTGCTTCTACTGACATCAAAGGCAAGAAAAGCAAGGAGAAAGTTTCTCATCATGGTGGACATTTGTAAGTTCTTGGCATTCTCACTCTTAAATTTTCCAAAATTAATTTTATTAATCAACAAAAGAATAATGCTTCCTTGTTCTGGTTCTCTATCTATCTATCTATCTATCTATCTATCTATCTATCTATCTATCTCTATCTCTCTCCTGTGTCTGTGTGTGTGTGTGCAGGCACACACACACACATGTTTCTGCTTTGATGTAATGAAAATAAAATCTCCATCATATTATAGTATGCAAAAGCATTCATTTTTGTACAAAAGTATTATGCATATAAAAATATCTGTGATTTGACATGGGGTCTCTGGGTGAGGAGAATCCTAAGACTAATATCTTATGTGACACTTTACGAGAATGTTTGGGTTTTATGTCTGATTTTTCAGCAACAAAGATAATACAACATCCAACAAAGCTCTCCTACCATGCTATCAATCTTCACTTTCTCTTCATAGATCACTGTCAATAATGCCTCCAATTTTTCTTTCCCTACTTTACTACACAGTTCAGATTTTTCCCTGAGAAATTAAAAAATGCTCAAGACTGAACATAATCATTATTCATTCTGGCTTTTAGGTAGCACTCAGATAGGAAGTGCTATCAGTAATGGTAGAAAAAATGAGAGAGTGATCAGCAGCTGTTGAGGTACATGAGTCCAGGCACATATAAGCGTTTTGAAATTTGAGTGTGTTATTTCTTAGTGACAGAATGGATGATTTGAAAGACATGGGAAGGAACCTTCAGAAATTACTAGGTTATTCTGAAAAATTTTGCCTCATAGCCTTGTCAGGAAACTGAGATAAATCTATGCCATGATTATGTAGAGTCAGCAGACAAATTTTTCAGACAGAGCATACACGCACACCAAACTATTTTTCAAAAAGTTCTTGTGACTATTGTTTTGAGACAGGGTTTCTCTATGTAGCACTTTTTGTATTAGAGCTTACTACGCAGACCAGGCTGGACTCAAACTCAGACTTCTCTCTGCCTCTTCTCATCTGGAATTAAAGGTACATACCAGCACACCATACAGCAGTCTCAAGTCTTAAAACAGAAATATGTTTTATTTGTTCCCCCAAGACTAGAAAGAACAATGTAGCTCCAGATAACCTATGAAAGCAAGATAATAGACACAAGATGCTGAGAGACGGTGCCAGAGGATGCCAGGGAGCAGCATATGGTGCTGCAGTACCAATCCCTTTATTTCATTTGAGAACAATAAAGAATTTAAATACAACGACCTTCCTTAATTTAGGTTTCAAGTAGAGCTTCACTCATCTGTGGTCAACTATGACCATAGAATAAAGAATCTCCTTCTCTACATACCCGAGCCACAAGTTACTATTATAGGATTATAATAGTATTATAGGATTTAATCCAAGCATTCAAGTTGTGCAAGTTGATTATATAGACACATAGAAAGTACACAATGGGAAATAGCACAGTAGTGTTCTGTGAACATTATTTCCTGATAATATATGTCCCACTAGAAAAGATAGATGTAATTGTGTGAATAGGGAGCATAACTCCAGGAGGTATATGTACAGGTCATAGCAGAACATAGCAATACCTCTGAATAACAAAATGAGTGAGCTTAAGGATCATAATCACACACTAACCATAGGCCAGGTGGCATAGCTTGCGCTTGACTCTGTGGGCATTGTGACATTTATCTTTTGCTTATTTCTGATTTATTTTATTTACTTTAATGTACTTGCTAATTTGCTTTTGTTTGGTAGGTTTCCACATTAGAGCTGCCAGTTTTACAGGGTGTAAATGAATATGAATAAAGAGTAAGACAATATTACTATTGTAAGAATAAATGTTTCCAACATGTTTAATGATATTTTACATAGCTAATTATACAAATAAAGTATTTAGGCTTTGCACAGCATTTTTTTTTTTACATTCTTATATAAAGCTACTTCAGTCCTTATGTTCTCAGCTAGTGTATGGATGCAGTAAGAAAATAGCATTTCTAAAATTCTAAACCATTCTTCAATGCATGTGAACTGCGGTCGGTTTCATCAGCGGATCAGATTTTTTCTTCTTATCACCTCTTCCTTGGCAACAACAAAGCAGTTATCTGGGTAATTACAGTTGACAAGTAGACCTAAATATGACACTTTGATTCATGACTAAATAAGGAATGTATCAGCTTGAATATAGTCATTAATTTGCACATTGGTCTTTCTTTAATTTAATAATAAGAGACCTGTTGTTTCCATATAACTATGAATAAAAATAATAAATATTGTTTAGTAATGTATTTGGCCAATACTCACTACAAATATGTTTTACTATTCTGATTCTTGCCCTACTTTGTAGCATTTACTTTATAAATAAATCCATGTATGATTATTTTGCATTCATTTGTGATAAATATCTTAATGGTGCTCAAACCAAATCATCACAAAGTTAAAATCCCAAAGATCTTTGGAGACATATAATGGATAAACTTAACCTTAGATCTTGAAAGATCTCTGAGATTCCTATCAGAGGGGAACATCAATCTACCCACAAAACATTTAACCCCAAATTTCTCCTACCTACAAGGTCTGTCAAGATAAAGATGAAACAGAGACTGAAGAAAATGTCAGGCAACAACTAGGAAAGGCTAAGGCTAGCAGGTGGCCTTCCTGAAGGTGGTCTGCCTTTTTGTATGACTAAGATGGGTGAGCTCTGAGAGGTAAGGTTCCAAAGGATTGCTTCTTGAAGCTCATTTATGTCTTTCTTGTCACTATAAAATCAATGTAATAATCTGGGCATTAGCTCACCCTATTGAGCAGATTTCTTGCAGATCAACATAAAGATGAATTTCCTTGAATTAATGATGTTTAGATGAATTAACAATTTTATATACTTTCTGATTTGATTCAAATAATCTTGGGAAAAAATCTTAAGATATGGTTTTAGTTGTTTTGCTAGAAAGATGTAATGAAGTTAGAATAAAGAATAAAACATGCCTACTTCTCATAACAGTAAGTAAAGGATGCATAGTAAGAAATAATATGAGCTTTCATAATTATACTAAAAAGAGAAATAGGCTTGTGAAAAATTTGTAATCAAAGAAAAAAACATTCATTCTAGATCAGAGCCAAGGACCAAGCCACAGGTGTGCACTATGATAAGGTAAGTGCATATAAAACTGTTGCTTTGAACTTATAATGACATTGCAGAATGAAAATCTGCTTTGATCTTAATATCAATACCCTTTTGTAACTCTCCTTGTGTGTAACATTTTATCTCTGAGGTGATTTTCTAAGAACTTTTGTCTATAAAATGGCCAAAGAAAAGAAATAAAGTGTTGGCTTGGGGGACTCTGCCTTATACATACATACATACATACATACATACATACATACATACATACATACAACTATCCATCCATCCATTCCTTCATCCAAATGTACATATGTTTGTTTGTTTGTTTGTTTGTTTATCAAGCAACAGGTGTTAATTCATCTGAAGCCATTCCATTCTGACCCCAGAAAAACAAAGAATCAAGGAGAATGAATATTATTAATATTAAGCAACTTTTACGTTTGCAAAACCAAGTTTTACCCCTGTAATGCTTTACTGCCCCTACTGCCTTCTAGAGAGAACAATTGTCCAGGCAGACTCTCAGCAAGGATCAGCCAACCAATGATTGCTCCTGCTTGAGACCAGTCCCGGGTGAGTGAGCCAACCCTTGACACTCAGCTATGCTTATAGCCAGGAACCTAGCATAACTGTCTCCTGAGAGGCTTCATCTACGAGGCAATGGAGACATGCAGAGACTCAAAGCAAAAAATATCAGACAGAGCTCAGGGAGTCTTGGGAAAGAGTGAGAGATAGAAGTGAGCAAGTGGGAGGGGTCAAGGACACCACAAGAAGACTTATAGTATCCACTAACCTGGGACTATGATGGGAGCTCCCTAGGCCAGCAATCAGGGGGCATGAAGGAAGTGGACCTAGACCACTTTAGCAAATGTGCAGCTTGGCCTTTCTCCACGTGGTTCTTCTAACCAGTGAAGCTGGAGCTGGTTCAGTCTTTGTTCCCAGACACTGGATCTCTTCCCACTACAGGGACTTTCTGGTTGGGCCTCAGTAGGAGAGGATGCGCTCAGCCCTACTGGGACTATATATCCCAGGGTCCAATGGTACTATGAGGAGAAAGGAAGGGGAAAATAGGGGAGAGGTATGTTAGTCAGGGAATGGAAGGAGAGGAGGGAGGTGGCCTGTGATCATGATCTAACGTGAATATAAATAAATAAATAAATAAATAAATAAATGAATAAAATCCCCCAAAACATGAAAAGAACCAATGTCCTTAACATGCACTGTGTGTAACAAGGGCCATCTTTTGTTTTAGAGTAGTTAAAAGATAACTCACCAGGACAGTGTTCATTTATTAAATGTCACCTAATAAGAAGCAGATGTTACTATAGCATGCACATAGAATGGATTATTGATTCTCATTTTCTAAGGATTCTAATTCTAAAACACTAGTAGTTACTAGTTAGAGACCTTGTCTTGTCTCTGACCTAACTATCTTCCAATCATTTTGAGTAGCACAGCTCATGTTTTGAGATCTCATTGTAATGGCAATTTATACCAGGTAATTCTGTCTATTACCTGACACTTATCACTTACATTGTTTTTCACTCTAGTGTGTATGTTATGCTCCTCCCAGTAAAACTCCTCTGGAAATAAACTCACAAAAGCTTCTCATCAAATAGAAAACCAGGTTTTTATCAACAAAAACTGAAGTCACTATATCTTTCTAGACTCTAAATTAAACCTAACTGTGGACTGCATATGAGAAACTCATTCCTACTTCATACTGAATGAGAAGTTTGTCCTTTCATTTACTATAATCATAAGTGTTGTGAAACCACAGATGGAAGAGAATATTATAGTTTTTCTCATACCTTACACAAAGAAGGAATCTAATGTTCCATTCTCAATGGCAAGATCTCTGATCAATCCAGTAACGCCAGAACTGCAGTTTGACCTATACACAGAGGAGTAAGAAAGTTAGACAGGGGAAGGTCTGCAGTTTTTATTGTCATTTAACGTTATGTTCGAGGCATTGGTGTTTCTCCTAATCCTCACAAGGAATCTTTCTCTACTAGGAAACTACCTCAAAGATAACAGACAATAATACACACACACACACACACACACACACACACACACACACACACACACACAAATACAAATATACTTGGGATACATGTACACATGCATTTATGTGTGAAGGCATTTATTAGCTTCCAATTCAAATGCTTTGAAAGAGTATGAGAGGAAGAAGTCTAGAACTCTGAGACCAGTATTCAATATCAATTACAAATCATAAATTTGGTTTCCCCTACCTTTGAAATTTGAAATTGTTCTATTTTATTATTTTGGGAAATTGAAGGGCTATGCATAAAGGGAAAGAAGGTAAGCAAAAAGACTTCTATATATCTGCTCAATCTGTGTCTAGTTTGGGAAAATCTGCCTGTAAATAATGTCCTACCCAGCAATAAAACAAAGTCATTGAAAAATGAAAACTTTATGCATAGTTTCATATCACTACTTAACTTTGTCATCAGAATGTCAAAGAGCAAGTTTAAAAATATGGTATAAAATTAGATAAGATGGGTAAGTAAGAAGGGAAAAATAATGTGAACAATATTTAAAATAAAAAGTGTATACTTTGAAGTCATTAGAAAAGCACTGCAGAGTAACAGGCAACGACACTGTCAAGACATAAAATGATATGAAATTGTCCACCGTGATATGTAAAGCTATTCAGAAGAAAATGGAAAAGACTGATGTAATGGGTATTAGTAACTTAAAACTATGCATTGGCTTATAATCAGAGACAAAAGTTCAAAAGAATTGATAATCCAGAATGTAGGGTAAAAGACAACTCAGTTAATACCTACAATAAAATAAAGAGACCCATAAGACATGAGGAAATGCTTCCACAGATCACCAGTAATCAAGGGAACCTATTTATCTACATAAACAATAAGACTAGTCTTGAAAGATCATCTTAGTATTTAACCTATGATTGTATCTACTATCGTATTTTATTTGTGATTTACTCCAAATTGAAGGCACTTCATTACACCTGGGTGATAAGATACAACCATGTGAATGGATGCATTAATTGTTACACATAGGGAATTTACTTACAAAGTTGAACCTTCAGTTTTCATTCTATGTACACAGAAGGCAGATCCAGCTATTGTTCATTTAAGGCCCAGAAGAAATAATATTTTTAAGTATAAAGTAGAACGTGGTCATTTGTTTTTATTTTCCTTCTCTGACAAGTTAATACCATGGTATCCAGTATGTCTGAGCTTTTACATGGCTGTTGTAAGAGCTTGTATTTCTAGAAAACAAGACAACACTATTCAAACTCTAATCTTTTAAGGTAAAGCCTTAATATTTCCATAGGCTAGAAAATGTAACAGTATCACTGTATTACAGAAAACAGTACTGTGAGGTTTTAGCCTGTGATGTATCAACCGCTCTGTTATATCCCTGTCTTGTGAGTTGCTGTTATATACAGCTTTGCATTTTCTCATGTTTAGATCTTTCTCAAGAGCCAAGACTAATTAGCAGGATGGATGGAAGAGGATCCAGGGTAGACACAGTTGTGCCTGGCTAGATTAGTCTGAGTGATGAAAAAAATGACACCAGACATTGGGAGATGCAGTGTCTTATACAGGGTATAGGCCTGCCTAAAAGTCCAAGTGCAGTGGAATACACAATCATGGTCCTAATCAACAGAAGTCCAAGTGCAGTGGAATACACAATCATGGTCCTAATCAACAGAGGAGAGAGTTAAAGCAGAGATGGAAATAACCGCACTAATAAACTAATTATTTAGATGTAGGACATGCATGTAAACATTTCCTTGCCTTGGAAAAGTGAAGATTAAATCAATAATAAATCTTGAGATTTCAGTGGACTTCTATATTTGTTGATTTTGATAACTCTTTATTATTATTTTTATTCTTCTACAATTCCATACACATATATATATAATTACTTTTGCTCATTTTTAAATCATATAATTACTTTTGGTCATTTTAAAATTATTTTTTCTGTACTTCAGATTTCACCTGAAATGACAGCACTTTAATAAAGAAATATTGTTTGAAGGAAGTCTTTAAAATCAGATCAAACACATATATACATATAGTGTTTTAATAAACTATTTTAATGATTGTTTCCTATATTTGAAACACTTGTCAAAAATTGTGTTATATTGGTGGTAAGGTTTAATGAAATAGATACATTCCATAATAAACTAATGGCCAATAACTAATTTACTAATAAGCTAATAACTAATTTAAACACACATGGTATCAAAGGTGGTATCATGAGATTTTTGGCAAGTGAAAATTAAAGAATTAAAAACCATTATTCTACACTTGTTTGAATACAATATGGAGGTTGGTATCAAATATTTAGATGTACAAAATCAATATCTGTAGTTAAATCCAGTATTTTCATTAGCCAAACTACACAAAAAAGAAACACAAAATAATAAGATTTGTAAGAGGAAATTTAAAGCAGAAATCTTACATCTCATTAAATTAGATGATATTTTGAAAACTGACAGACTCCTAAATACACGAGTACCAAAATTTTATATACTTATAAAAAAAATAAGTAAGCCAGCATAATACCTAACAAACCTCTATAAACATGTGTTCTCATATTCACAGGTAACTATTCACTTCTCATTAAGGAAACTTCTCTTTGCGACAGATGTAGACCATTTCAGATAACCAAAACCAATCAGAATGCAGAATTGTGGATTTCAACCCAATAAATACATCTACAAAGTGCTACCACACCTGAGGTTCAGGGAGCATTGTGGGAAGCAAGAAAATCACAAGTGTCAGAGGATCATTCATTGTCTTTGCTGTGAAAAATTTGTCTTCCTGTAATATACCACAAGCAATGCCTGTAAAGTCTCATACCCCTTACCACTCAAAATGAGCTGAACAAGAGTGAAATTAGCAAACATGCTAAACTGCACCTGCAAAACACTAGGAGCCCTCAACCCTAAGTTCTTCTACACAGAGAACCAAAGGGATCTGTGCATATGTGGAAATTAGATAGAGAGGTGAACCTCCCTAGCAAACAACACACCAGTTGTTTATAAAGTGCTAAACTGTCAGCCTTGAAAACACACTCACATGTAACTTTATGAAGACCCAAAAGGTTTTATTTAATGTTTATACAAACACATACATGCATGCAATAATGATTACTTTTAATAGGAGGCTCTGAGTTTCAAGGAGAGCGGAGACAGCTTAGAAGGAGGAAATATAAGGGGAAAATATTGTAATTAAATTGCATCCTCAAAATAAACAAAAGAGAACTTTAAACAAATCTAAGGTGAATAAATGTGATCACTATGAAACTGTTTCTTCTTTATTGAACCCCACCTAAGGAAGACATGAGCTCATGAGACACAGAAAACTAATGAAATATACAAGATTCCAAAAATTAATGAAAGTTACAGATTCATAATACTTCTCCCCAGTATTACAGAAACAGTAAACAGTCCATAGAAGAGTAAATTCAGTTCAGAGGATTCTGCCTGCAAGTTAAACAGAGATTTCGTAAAAATACTGTTTTCATCCATTCTTGGGTATGGTTTTAGATGGTGCACCTGCCTTTGAATCTGCTATATAAGTAGTAACCCAAATATATTCATTGATAAACCAACCTAGAGTTAGGTGAAATTATTCTTTGATTTGTCATAGGTGAATAAAAGTTTGTTAATATCTAAATAGGAAAAAATATGCAACAGACATTAAATAAGTAATAACTATCACAATTAAACACCACAAGACCAAGATGGATTCACCTTTATTAGTCTACCAAGAATCAGTAAATTAAT
>CACVCL010023483.1:0-15426 GCA_902729485.2 Mus minutoides
GATGGACAGAGGCAAGGGCAAGAACACAAGCAACAGAAACCAAGGCTACTTGGCATCATCAGAAACCAGTTCTCCCACCACAGTAAGCCCTGGTTACCCCAACAAACCAAAAAAGTAAGACTCTGATTTAAGGTCACATCTCATGATGATAATAGAGGAATTTAAGAAGGACATAAATAACTCTCTTAAAAAAATAAAGGAGAATACAAGCAAACAGCTAGAAGCCCTTAAAGAGGAAACACAAGAATTCCTTAAAGAATTACAGAAAAATACAACCAAACAGGTGAAGGAATTGAACAAAACCATCCAGGATTTAAAAAATGAAAATAGAATCTATATTCTATAAAGAAATCACAAAGGGAGACAACCCTGGGGATAGAAAACCTAGGAAAGGGATCAGGAATCATAGATGCAAGCATCACCAACAGAACATAAGAGATAGAAGAGAGAATCTCTTTCAGAAAGTCCCCTCCCCCCTCCCCCTCCCTGCTTCCCTGCCCACGCAATCCCACTTCTTGGCCCTGGCGTTCCCCTGTACTGGGGCATATAAAGATTGCAGTACCAAGGGGCCTCTCCTCCAAATGATGGCCGACCAGGCCATCTTCTGTTATATATGATGCTAGAGACTCGAGTTCTGGGGGTTCTGTTTAGTTCATACTGTTGTTCCTAGAAGAGAGAATCTCAAGTGCAGAAGATAATACAGAAAACATTGACACAGTCAAAAAAAAAAAAAAGTGAAATGTAAGAAGCTCCTAACCCAAAACATTCAGGAAATCCAGGACAAAATGAGAAGACCAAACCTAAGGAGAATAGGTATAGAAGAGAGTAAAGATTCCCAAATTAAAGGGCCAGTAAATATCTTCAACAAAATTATAGAAGAAAACTTCTTCAGTTTCTGCCTCCAAGTTCTTGTTTGATTTCCTGTCCTGACTATCATTCATAACATACTATAAGAAATAAGATGAAATAAACTCTTTCCTCTCCAAAAACAAAAAAGAAAAAAAAGGTAATTTGCTTATAACCACAGTATTTTAAAATATTTCAGAATGATTTAGAGTTTAAAGACCAAGAAAATTTGTAAAAATAAATTATATTCATGTATTTTTGATGAGTATACAAAGTATACAAGAAAATGTTGGTTTCCATGAGTAAAATCATTCTAAAATGCCAATTTCAGAATTCATCCACAGTGGAAATTTGATTATTAACAGTCGCTCACAGACAAAAATCGGTGTACTTAATATAAAAATCCAAGCTTGTATCGTGGCACAATCATGCACATGTGGAGTAAAGTGACATTTTTATAAGCTGCTCCCCGGTAGCTACATGGTGTGCAAGGGATGCATGAAGCAAATGGTAGTCAGTAGACTGGTATTTAAACAGCTTCCATCTCCTCAGTCTAGTGATATATGTGTATCAGATTAACAAGTGAAAGCCAAGTCTTCTGTCTCCTGCTTCTTTACATCATCACCCACCAGACTGCTGCCCATTTTGAGTAGAAAACACCAGTCTCTGCCATAAGAACAGCCTCCAAAGCTAATCAAGATCATAGACAAGAGATACCACTAATAAGAGAATGGTTAAATCCACAAGTGGGAGAAGCTATGTATAAGGAATTCCTTATGCATTCCAACAATTAGATTATACATTTAGCTAAACCTAAATACGAGCCTCAAGTCAAAGAAATCAGATTGAATGGAGTTGTGACTCACCAAATGAACCATGTCCATGAGATCAATTCTTTTTTATTCTTAGTCTTCACCACTTGTGCCCCAAAGTCATGATGAATAACAACACAGAGATGGATTTTCCAAAGAATATGAATAATCTTAATGCCTATCTTCAGAGTGATAGTGAAAGGTAGTGGCAAACTTCTTTGGGATTCCTAGTGTATACTGAATTAATGATGTTATTTTAGAACATTATTAAGTCCACTGATTAGAAACCTAATATTGCAAACTGAACTGACAGCCCATACTCAATGTTCAATTATTATTTCTGGACCCTGAACCTATGTTACTTATATGATGAGGGTCACCACAGGTGCAATTAAGTTAAACGCCTTGAGGCAATACTAACCTGGGATATCTAGGTGATTCTCCTAACATCAAAGATCCCTTAAAAGAGGGAACCTGAAGATTTAGCATCAGAGAATAAGTGACCTGACCACCATGTTTACACCTCTAAGCTTCATGGAACATCTGCAGGAGACACGGATTGACTCCTAAGGTATGAATAATACTTATAGTGTAGATATTTCTTATACTACAAGATGACTTATAGTGTAGATATTTCTTTCAAAGAGAAATTTTCATTCCTGAAGTGAGTTGGAAAGTGCTTAAGATCCAAGAAGCCCAGCAACCAGGTGGATCAGGAAACTCATAAAAAGTCCAAAGCTTCTGAGGCTCTCTCTGCACAACTGATAGATTCCTTACTGAAGCTGCCTGAAGCCAAGGGAACTCTATTGATTCAGCTCTTGTGCGTCATCACCCACAGTGGGTTGGCTTTTGTTGTGAGGTGGCTGTCCTTGAGACACCTGAGTTCCTGTACATAACCTCTCACTTAGATTCCTATAAGTAACCCTAGCAATCTCTCTAGTTTGTCATTACAGATTTAGGTAGAACTGTTTCTTTGGTCTGCAGTCAATAACCTATCAATGTGAGTAAACATACAGTATTGTAAGACAGTGGACGTTTTTCTCCAAAGACTGGGACCAAGGTAGTGATGTTCACTTTTACTTATATTCAAATTTCTACTAATGGTTCTAGTCTACATATTTGGGAGTAAAATAAATGAAAGACATCCAGTTTTCAAAAGAATAAAGAAAATCATATTTCCAGACATATTGTCATATGAACAAAATGTTAAGGAATCCTCTAAAAAACTCACAAAAACTGTTCAGCAATGCTATTGCGGTGAGTATTTTGGTTGACAACTTGACTACATCTGGAAGTAACTAAAATTCCAAAATGGCTGGGTACATCTGTGAGGAATTTTTGCTTAATAAAACAATTTGCAATGAGAAGATCCAGCTTCTAATCTGTATCTTTGGGGTGAAAAGACACACCTGTAATCTGGGTTAAACCAACTGGAAGCCTATATAAAGGACATGGAAAAAGGAAGTTCACTCTTTGCTTGTTCTTTCTCTAGTTAACAAGTTCATCCCTTCATTGGTATTAGAGTCTACTTCTACAGTATACTGAAAACTAGCTGAGATATTCATTCTCCCTTGAGGACAGAACAACTATTGGATTCTTGGACCTTCTTTTCACAGGTAGCTATTGTTGAATTAGCTGGACCACAGCCTTTAAGCACTTTAAGCACTCTATATAGATATATAGCGGGATTCATTCTATAAGCTCTGTTATTGTAGAGAACCCTGATTAATACAGCTATGGAACATGAAATCAATTAATTCACATTTGATACATATGAAATGAAATGAAATCACAATAATTCTGTCACAAGAGCATAAAAACAGACCAATACTTAGGAATTAATGGAACAAAAGGACTGTTAACTAATGCAGTGATATCATCAAAATGTATGTAGCCCAACATGTTAAGCGACTTGAGTAAGTGAAAAGCAGGCTGTGTTCACAGCTTAGATGATTTGACAGTGATGAGATGGTGATCCTCTACAATGTGATTTATAGAATCTAGACAATCCCTAAGGGAATTACAGCTGATTTCTTTATAAGAGCCAACATACTTACTCATATTATTACCTCTATCACTTCTAAAATTAATATAAAGTAGATACCCAGAATCCAAAGGTAAAATCCTATAAATAGCAACATAGGAGTGAATATTTATGACATTGGGCTAGGCAAAAATATTCTTTTAAAAAATGTGTGTAGTTTATATCTGTGTGCAATTGTTGTTGGTATGAGTAGGTTATATGGATGTGTATGTGTATGAGCATATTTGTGCGTATGCAAGTATGTGCACATGGCAAACATCATGTCTTGTTTTTCAGCCTTGTTTATTGACTTGCCAATTATGTTAGACAGGCTTGACAACAAACTCCAGGATCCGTCTATCCTCACCTCCCCCAAACTGCTGGTTATAAGCATGCCTGTGTGGCACTTTACTAAATGATCTATCTCCACAGTCCTTTTTTGTTTGTTTGTTTTTAAATAAAAGACCATAACAACTTATGATTCTTTAAATATTATAAGTGGCAGTACTACTATACTGTGCTACTGAATAATTTTAAGAGGTTAAAAAGTTAAAATAGAATAAAAACAAAGTATTTTATTTCTATTATTAATAACCAAACTAGTAAATAAAACCACCAGTCCAAAGGAGAGTTAAACAACAGATACATCACTGTTCAGGGCTGCTGAAATAATCTTCTAACATAACACGCAATAATAACTCATTTTGTTTGTATTGAATGAGAAGATGTGTGACTTATTTAAATAGGAACTGTACCAGCATTTAAAACACAAAATATCTCCGAGGGTTTTCCCCAACTCTCTCCTCTATAAATTTCAGTGTCTCTGGTTTTATGTGGAGGTGTTTGATCCACTTAGACTTAAGCTTTGTACAAGGGGATAAGAATGGGTCAATTTGCATTCTTCTACATGATAACCGCCAGTTGTGCCAGCACCATTTGTTGAAAATGCTGTCCTTTTTCCACTGGATGGTTTTAGCTCCCTTGTCAAAGATCAAGTGACCATAGGTGTGTGGGTTCATTTCTGGGTCTTCAATTATATTCCATTGATCTATCTGTCTGTTGCTGTACCAGTACCATGCAGTTTTTATCACAATTGCTCTGTAGTACAGCTTAATGTCAGGCATGGTGATTCTCCCAGAGGTTCTTTTATTGTTGAGAATAGTTTTTGCTATCCTAGGTTTTTTATTATTCCAGATGAATTTGCAAACTGCCCTTTCTTTCTCAGTCAAGAATTGAGTTGGGATTTTGATGGGGATTGCATTGAATCTGTAGATTGCTTTCGGGAGGATAGCCATTTTGACTATATTAATCCTGCCAATCCATGAGCATGGGAGATCTTTCCATCTTCTGAGATCTTCTTCAATTTCTTTCTTCAGAGACTTGAAGTTCTTGTCATACAGGTCTTTCACTTCCTTAGTTAGAGTCACACCAAGGTATTTTATAGTATTTGTGACTATTGTGAAGGGTGTTGTTTCCCTAATTTCTTTCTCAGCCCTCTTATTCTTTGTGGAGAGAAAGGCCACTGATTTGTTTGAGTTAATTTTATAACCAGCTACTGCACTGAAGCTGTTTATCAGGTCTAGGAGTTCTTGGTGGAATTTTTGGGGTCCCGAATATATACTATCATATCATCTGCAAACAGTGATATTTTAACTTCTTCCTTTCCAATTTGTATCCCCTTGACCTCCTTTTGTTGTCGAATCGCTCTGGCTAGGACTTCAAGTACTATATTGAATAGGTAGGGAGAAAGTGGGCAGCCTTGTCTAGTCCCTGATTTTAATGGGATTGCTTCCAGCTTCTCTCCATTCAGTTTGATGTTGGCTACTGGTTTGCTGTAGATTGCTTTTATTATGTTTAGGTATGGGCCTTGGATTCCTGATCTTTGCAAGACTTTTATCATGAAAGGGTGTTGGATTTTGTCAAATGCTTTCTCAGCATCTAACGAAACAGGGGAAAGATTCCTAAACAGAACAGCAATGGCCTGTGCGGTCAGATCATGAATTGACAAATGGGACCTTATGAAATTGCAAAGCTTCTGTAAGGCAAAAGACACAGTCAGCAATCCAAAATGGCCACCAACAGATTGGGAAAGGATTTTTACCAATCCTAAGTCTGATAGGGGATTAATATCCAACATCTATAAAGAGCTAAAGAAGCTGGACTCCAGAAAAACGAATAACCCCATTAAAAATGGGGTACAGAGATAAACAAAGAATTCTCAACTGAGGAATTCGGAATGGCTGAGAAACATCTGAAAAAATGTTCAACATCCTTAATCATCAGGGAAATGCAAATCAAAACAACCCTGAGATTCCACCTCACATCAGTCAGAATGGCTAGGATCAAAAATTCAAGGGACAGCAGATGCTGGCAAGGATGTGGAGAAAGAGGAACACTCCTCCATTGCTGGTGGGATTGCAAGCTTGTACAACCACTCTGGAAGTCAGTCTGGCGTTATCTCAGAAAATTGGACATAGTACTACCAGAGCATCCTGCAATACCTCTCCTTGGCATATACCCAGAAGATGTTCCAACTGGTAAAAAGGACACATGTTCCACTATGTTCTTAGCAGCCTTATTTATAATAGCCAGAAGCTGGAAAGAACCCAGATGTCCCTCAACAGAGGAATGGATACAGAAAATGTGGTACATCTACACAATGGAGTACTGTTCTGTGATTAAAAAAATGAAGTTATGGAATTCTTGGGCAAATGGATGTATCTGGAGGATATAATCCTTAGTGAGGTAACCCAAGCACAAAAGAAGTCACTAGATATGCACTCACTGATAAGCAGATATTAGCCCAGAAACTTAGAATATCCAAGATGCAATTTGCAAAACACAAGAAAATCAAGAAGGAAGACCAGAGTGTGGATACTTCATTCCTCCTGTGAATAGGAAACAAAATACCCATGAAAGGAGTTACAGAGACAAAGTTTAGAGCTAAGATGAAAGGATGGACCATACAGAGACTACCCCACCAGGGGGGATCCATCTCATAATCAGTCATTAAACTCAGACACTATGGCATAGGACAGCTAGTGCCTACTTAAGGGACCCTGATATAGCTGTCTCGTACAGATGTGGATGCTCATCTATAATCATCTATAAGATGGAACATAGGGCTCACAATGGAGAAGCTAGAGATAGAACCCCAGGAGCTGAAGGGGTCTGCAACCCTAGAAGAGGATCAACAATATGAACTAACCAGAACCCCCAGAACTCGTGTCTCTAGCTCCATATGTAGCAGAAGATGGCCTAGTCGGCCATCATTGGGAAGAGAGGCCCCTTGGTACTGCAATCTTTATATGCCCCAATACAGGGGAGCGCCAGGGCCAAGAAGTGGGAGTTGGTGGGCAGGGGAGCAGGGAAGGGAGAGGGGGGAGGGGACTTTCGGAATAGCATTTGAAATGTAAATTAAGAAAATATCTAATAAAAAATTGGAAAAAAAATAAAACACAAAATACCCCAAGCTACAAAATCACCACATTCATGATCAGGCTCAATGTGCTATAGAATCAGGTTGTCCAGACCAGGCACTCAAGAATATCCAGGGAGACTTCTCTCTACTTCAACAGCTTCTACAAGATTTCATGGCAACGAGCAGTTTGAGAAGTGAAAATTTTCTGTTATTTGATTTATTAACTTTGACTCAACCTAACATGTACAATTCATTTATATTTATCTTTTATTTACATTTATTTTTTATTTTTCTTTCTTTTATTAAAAATATATTCTCTTCATACAATATATTGTGATTATGGTTCCCTTCCTCCAAGTCCTCTGAGTAGCTTGCCACCTCTCCTCCCATCAGAATCCACATCCTTTCTATCTCTCCTTGGAAAACACACTGTTATCTAAGGAATAATAATAAAATATAATATGACAAGACAAACAGAAGAAAAAGCACTAAGGAAAAACCACGAAATACATATGTAGATGGATACTCCACTCAGCTGACTCTTCTTACCCGCAGAGGATATGCTGTTTGATGTTACCAATAAAGTTGGCTACTACATGAAAATTCAGTCTGACTCACTTTTAGGTCCTTTCTCCCAGGATCACACCCCCAACTAGAGTAGCCACAACACACATGTTCCATACACAGAGGATTCACTAAAAACAAAACTGGAAGTCATAACATAAATGTAAAAATCCTATAAAGTTAAAGGTTCGCCCTGTTAAGAACCTCCACAGAGGTTTTTGTTTTGTACTAGTCATTGACTGCTGAGCATGGGGACTGGCCTTACGAGTAGTTTGTATCCCCAGTGAGAGTCCCTTGAGGGAATTGATTTTTCCTTTGTGGCTAGTTATTAGTTGGAAATATCTACTAGGTTGGGAGGGGGAGGGGCTGTGTTCCTTTCAGCACTGGGACACATCTGGGTCAGATTCCCTGCGTGATCTCTGCATGCTGTCACACTCTATGAGAGTTTATATCTGTGTCAGTCCTGCCATGTTTAAAGGACCTTGTTTCCTTAGCTGTCATTCTGTGGAGAATATCCAATAGCCTTGGCAATAGCCTGGGTTGTTTAGGGTTTCCATGGGGCCCCTTGGGGCAACAACTTGATTAGACATAGCCATTCTGACACTGGACGCTTCATTTGGTGATGAGAGATGTCCCGATGGGATTTCATCTCTTCTGTCATTTGGCAATTCTATTTAAATCTCTTTCATACACTAATAGATTTTAGGAAGCTCGTATTAGTTTTCCATACATCCCTTCAAATGGCCCTTAACACTAGCTGTTTCTCCCTGCACTTCTTTCTTCTTCCCCTCTTCCCTCTCCTTCCTCAGTTGATCCTCCTGTTCCTGTCCCCACCTTGTCCATCCATAACTATCTGTTCTATTTCCCTTTCCTAAGGAGATACCTATCCCCTCCTAGTCCCTTACTCCATTTATAACATCTATGGTTCTACAGATTGTAGTGTGGTTATCACTGACTTAGCAGCTAATATCTATATATAAGGGAATAAAATTGTGTTTGTCACTCTGGGTCTGGGTTACTCAAAATGATTTTTTTCCCCTAAGTCAATACATGTGCCTACAAATGTCACGATGTCATTTTTTTCTTTAGCAGTTGAGTAAAACTGCATTGTGTAAATGTGCCACAATTTCTTTATCCATTCATCTTCCGACAGAAATCTATGCTGTTTCCAATTTCTGGATATTGTGAAGACAGCAGCAAGCAACATGGTTGAACAAGTGTCTCTGTGGTGGGATTAAGAATCCTTCAGATATATGCCCAGGAATAACATAGGCAGGCCTCGAGGTAGATCCAGTCCCAGCATGCAGAAGATTGGGCATCCTGATTTCCATT
The DNA here is from genome assembly GCA_902729485.2 of Mus minutoides. Taxonomy (NCBI): domain Eukaryota; kingdom Metazoa; phylum Chordata; class Mammalia; order Rodentia; family Muridae; genus Mus; species Mus minutoides. The sequence goes on from CACVCL010023483.1 coordinate 8,999, forward strand.
GAGTCTGTACAAGTCTGCAGTTCCACCAGCAACGAATGAGTTTTCCCTTTACTATATCCTTGTCAGCATGAGCTGTCATTTGTTTTATTGGTCTTGGGCATTCTGATAGGTGTAATAGGAAAGCTCAAAGTGGTTTTGATTTGCATTTCTCTGCATTACAGATGTGCCTGCCCCATCATGCATTTTTCATTTATTGTCATAAATATGTAGAGAAAACAATTATTTTAAAACTTGAAGCAACCCGTTACCACACAAATGAATAATGGCATGTTGTATTTAGGCAAGATCAAACATTATATCCTCCCAAGAAAGCATTATTTTTCAAAGTCAGGAATGTTCATAGTGCTGTGGGAACTGGAGGATGAGGATACTCTAACGAGCTCAGGCAAGTATACGTGGACTTAGGACTCCCATTGCCATCTGGACTAGGATGCTGGGATACAGCCCCTCACTTCTATCTGTCCTTTGGCTTAGTACTTTATCCTTCCTGGTACCAGTACTGAGAAATTTGGTCATCTCTAGGTCTAGGAGAGAGCTTACTGCTGTCTACCTTGGATCCTTGTAAGTAATGGGGAATGTGGGAATTAAAACAGTTGATCCAGGTTACAATGTTTTCAAAACACTTCTAATGGGAGCTCATATCAGCTTCGGCTGAATATTTCCAAAGCCCATCGCACACTTAGGTGCAGGGAGGAGACCTGCTCTCTCTCCTTTCAAGCCGACAGGTCTCTAGATGTGTTTCAAAGGAGCTCCAGTTTTTTCCAATTGTTTCAGCACTGAATCATAAAAAAAGAATTAAAAATAATCTTTTTATCTTCAAACTATTTCAATGGTGAACATGTTAAAAAATAATGACATGGTTGTAAATATCTTTTATACAGCTTTAGATAGACCATGGTTAATCATAGCTGATTGTTCCATGTCTTCTGGCAGTTTTTTTATCTTTTTTGAAAGATGCACCAACATTTATTTAATGAACAGATCCCACATTTTTATTTCTTTTTTCTTTTTCTTATTTCAAGGCAGGAAGTCTTTGCATAGCTTAGTTCAGCTCATAATTTTTGGTAAACATTTTAATATTTAATAACAGCAGCTAATCTGTAAAAGCTCACAGGTTTGATCATGAAAACCTCTTGCAAATTCAGAACTTGAGCTACTTCTAAAAAGTAAAGCGTGGTTCCTGTACACAAATCAAGAGAGCAGTGTTCAACACAGACAGGGCATCGAGAGGCACAAAGCAAAGCAAAGCCAAGCAAAGCAAAGCAAAGCAAAATCAAGAAAAAGAACTATGTCATCAGAATTAACTTAGTTTATTAAGTTTTAGGAACTAAAAATACTAGCAAAGAATTTTTAGAACATATCTGTCAGCCATATATCTGAAGAAGAACTCATAACTTGAACACATGAAGGACTCACATCCTGGGCTAAAGGGAACAATTTAATTACTAGAGGAGCAAAGACTTTGATATGATTTTCTCCAAGGAAGATATACAAATGTCCCATATAGCATCTGAAAGAGTTGCTGGGCCATCATAAGTCATCACCAAAACAAGTAGAAATTTTAAGTATACCTTTACAGCTCGTTCCAAACAACACAACAGAAAATGACAAGGACAACTGAGGGTATGGAAATTGAAACACTCAGACAGAGATGGTAATTGGCAGGGACTACAGAAATCAGCCTGTTATTTCTTCCTTAAGTTACCTATATGAACACCAAAGACACTGAGGATGAAAACTGCCAGTCATTGTGGTGCACATGACTGTGAAGAGGAGGCTACCCAGAGGCTCATTTTTTCCAAGTAATTTCTGCCCAAACAAACATCCTTTTCCCAATGAAAGACAACTCCTCCCTTTCTAGATGGGTTTTACTCACTGAGGTTCCATTTCAGGCCAGTTGTTGTCACCTGGTTGCAAGGCTGTCCAACAGGAATCAGGCCACACCAGCTGCCTTCCATTCCCGTGTCTACATGAAGCCTGTGCTTCCCCTGAAGAAGAAGAACAAGTATGAAGAGGAACAAGAAAGGAACAACCTGCAGCATGCTGGCAGCCAGCTAATAACACTTAATGTGGCTTTTCATAATACTAACCACAAATTATCTCAGCACATTCTTTCACCTGATTTAGACCTACTTTTCTGTATCAGCTTACTATTAATTATAAGCTTTACAATGAAAAATTGGATAAATATGTCCAGGACCACACAGATAGTCTTATTCGTGAGACCTACCAATTGTAAAGATACCATCTATTACACCTGCTGAAGGTGCAACCTTTCGTGACACTGAATTCTAGACTCACAACCAAATATTTGTTCAATTATATATAGAAGACCATTTCCCAAGTAACTTCTTTACTTTTCTATGAGTCAGGTTTCTAATATTCAGAATACAACATAAGCATTGTAAATGGTTAGCCTGTACCTGTGGCCATCACTGAGATCCTCACAATATACACATAGGTGTACTGGTTAGTTTTCGTCAGCGTGACACAAACTAGAGTCACTTGGGAAGAGGGAACCTTAACTGAAGAATCATCACTATTAGACTGAACTGTGAGCATGCTTCCAGATGAATGACTAAGTGGGAGGGCTTATTCCACTTAGTGTGAGTGGTACTTCCCCTGGGCAAGTAGTTTTGTAATAGATAAGTAAGCTAGTTAGTAACACTCCCCTATGGGCTCTGCTTTAGTTCCTGCCTTCAGGTTTCTGTCTTAGCTTCCCCTCAATGATGTTCTGTAAACTGTAAACCAACTGAAGCCTTTCTGCCCCAAGTTGGTTTAGGTTAGTGTTTATTACAGACCCAGAAAGCACTAAAGCAATAGGGAATGTTTTACTTAAATATCCAATCAGATAAGGCCTAAGTATAATCACACAAATTATGAACTTGATGTCTACTGTTGGGAGAGAAGAGGGACAACTGATGTAGCTGTGCCATGGAGGAGATAGTATGTATACAGAAGTATGGGTAGACTATGTGGTCCATGTAACATGCCTGAGTGGCAGAAACGAGTCTGCAGGATGACATGTGAAGCATTCTTTTGATCGATGATTAGTGGGAGGGTTCAACTCGCTGTGGGTAGTGCCACCCTTGGGTAAGTGGTTCCAGGTTACATAAAAACACAATTTGCTCACTCATGGACCTCCACATAAGCACTTCAAGGGACAATAATGAGTCAACACCAGGTCCTTACTCATTACAAAGGAGCCACATGGAGGCATGGTAAAGAACACACTGCAGGCAGTATGTGTGTGCATGGGGGCTGGGGACTGCATGTAATCTGCTTAATGTGCTCAACTGTAAATCTCTAAAAGAAAATGCCTCACAGCCACCTTCATTCCCCCATCAGGACTGATGAGGGAAGGATAGTGTGTTTGAAACCTCACTAGAAGAGCAGTGTCTCCCAGTGGGTACAGGAGTCACTTCTCAACAGCTATTACAACTGATTCTAACTATCCTCTAAAAGTCGTTAATTCTCTGCAAGGCAAATATGTCTTTAGTGGTTTGTATAATTTTCTTTTTAAATGACTGAGGTTGACGAGTTTACCACACACTTGTTTTCCCTACTCTCTCCTTTTGTCCAAAGCAAAATAATTCTCTCTGAAGATAGATATTCAGAATACAATACAGCCGAACATCCTGAATACCACGTGCTGCACATTTTAACAAATCCTGTAAGTGGTGAAGATGTTTCCTTTATAATAACAGCAGTTGTCAGAAAAAGAGGTGGCAGAGATTCTCAGTTCATTACAGTATTTTGGCTCCAGGAGGAAACCATGTGATAGCATTTCATGTAGGTAGAACTTGGCCCAGTTTCTGCTTTAAGGCTTCTAGAGCCCTGTGGCAAAAATGCCACACTACTGGAGGATGACAGCTAATCTGCAACCTTTTGGCTTGGAGTTGCATATACAGGGCTCAAGAAGGCTGGGAGAAGGGAGGGTTGGCATCTGCAGAGAGGCCCAGGCTGTTGTGTCTCTGGCATTTCTGACAATGGGGGTAACTTGCTGTTGATTATCAAGGAGGGAGTCCCACATTATGGCTGTATCTTATTTTCAGTGTGTTGATATTTAACCTTGCTTTTAATTATTCTTCTTCCTTGTTTTTGGGCTGCTTTATGCTTTGGTAGAATCCAGCTAAATTCATTATATGTTTGGTGTTCCAGAGAAGTCTAGCACAGAATGATGAAGGAAAGAAAATAATTTTTTCAACTGGTGCATATTACCTCCCTGAGAGATGATTCTTCAGCTTCCAACATATAATGCAAAGGAAACAGCACATACACATGTTACATTTTACTATCCTGGCAAGAGAAGCGATGCTGTAAAGTCACTGGTTTAAGCAGCACAGTGGGAAGCCTCCTTACTTGGCTTTGCTAGGTATTCATGGCTTTTCTTGTTATTCTAAGAACCAATGCATCTTAACATTTTCATTCTTGAAATAAAATGGTTTAGAGACTTGAGAAGTCACATATAGATCTTAGACTATCGTCAATTAGCATTTTGTTTCTCACTTTAAAAGTGTGTTTTGCCATATGGGAAGGGTCTCAGTGTTTATAAATATGCAAATTTAGCTTTTATGGCTAAAAGAGAACAGTATTATGCTTTCATCCTCTATCGGCATGTCAATGTGACAGCGCTAAAAAAATGAATGACTGGGTGAAGAAATTTTTGTTCATTCCCTAGATTTCTCAATTTATAATATATGCTAGTCTATATGAGATTTGACAGAAGCAGGCATCCAGCCTGACGTTAAAGAACTCCTGCAGGATTTATGGCATCACTGAGGAGCAGAGGCACATGAACTAATCATTCACTTCCATATATTCCCATGAATCACTGCACAGGTTTCTGCTCCATCCTCTGCTCTCAGTTAAGATAACACTTTGAAGTCAAAAGCAGTTCTATACAGTGAACCAGCAACAAAAATCAATCATGGTTTCCCTCTTCAGTTGTGTTTATTAGAACATATGCAGCAACCTTACTGTGAGGAAACTATAATCCAGTAAAAAGGCAGTGAAGCTGTAGCATGGTATGTGTACTGGAAATCACGCACAAGTATCATGTGATCAGTTTCCCCTGACTGCAATTCAAAGTTACAGGAAAACAAAATACAGATAGATAGATAGATAGATAGATAGATAGAGGTCTAAGAGGCCATTCCCATCACATTTTGTACTGTGTATCTTTATCTCATTTTATTTTATTACTATTATTATTATTATTATTATTATTATTAGTAGTAGTAGTAGTAGTAGTATTTGTTCTGTTTTTCGAGATAGGGTTTCTCTGTGTAGCCCTGGCTGTCCTGGAACTCACTTTGTAGACTACACTGGCCTCAAACTCAGAAATCCCCCTGCCTCTGCCTTCCAAGTGCTGGGATTAAAGGCGTGCACCACCACGCCCAGCTGTACTGTGTATCTTTACTGCAGGAGATGAAGGCATAATTTAAAAAAAGTTAAAGCTTGTCCTAGTTTTGTCATTGAAAAATACTAAATAGAAAGACAGCTTAATTCAATTTATATTTTGAAGTCCTTAACTTTTGGAACTGTGCCAACATTTGCATAAAAATGTTTTAGAATGTCTTAGTATGAGCCTCACAAAATGCATAACAAATTGAGAAGATCACCAAACACACGTTCAAGATACTGGTGATTCGCAAAGCAGTCATTCATTAAATTGCTATTAATGCTCAAAACACACCCTGTGTTAACTTCTATATACAGTGCAAGTACACAATTAGACCTAGTATAAATGAAACACTCCTGAACTCTGAGTAAACACAAGGCCAACCTCTTTTGCCACTCTGTCCAGGTACTTTAAAATGTATTAGCAAATACTACAAGAAAGTAAAGAATCTGCAGGAAAAATTAAAGGAAGAAGATAAATGGATCCACACGATGTGTACCAGAAGAAGCTGTTACTATGTGCACACACAAACTTGGATTAGTAAATTTTCATGCTGATACTGATTACATAACTCAAAAAGTTATACAAGAAATGCTCTCCCCAAAAGAACTTGCATTTGCAAGACCTCAGGGCTATAAGACTTATGGGACCCTTTGATTTTTTTCTAAATAGGTATAGACATCAAAACTTAAGAGTAGTTGGTTAGATTAAATAACTTACATTAAAGCAGTGTTAAAATATGTTGTACACACACACACACACACACACACACACACACACACACACACACACACACCCCTACACTCTTAAGTCAAATAAGATTGGAAAAAATGTTTCATAGATTGTCCTCTTAAAAGTAACAATATCCATTCACATATTCCATATATAGAATCTATACAGTCTTGCAGAAATAAAAGATGAAAAGCAATAACCACAACAACAAACAGACAAGAATACTTTTTTGAATAATATGAAAATTCTTCTAAGTAATAATTTAGACTCTCTTTACCTTTGAAATAATATC
>CACVCL010023484.1:0-15343 GCA_902729485.2 Mus minutoides
CATCTTCTTCTATATATGCAGCTAGAGACATGAGCGCAGGGGGAACTAGTTAGTTCATGTTATTCTTCCACCTAGAGGGTTGAAGACCCCTTCCGCTCCTTGGGTACTTTCTCTAGCTCCTACCTTGGGAGTCCTGTGTTCCAAATATGCTATAGTGTTTATTGTGGTGGCTGATTATGGGAGGGATCCCTGGAAGCCAACGTCACTGGTTGGTCCATCCTTTTGATTCAGCTTCACACATGATCTCTGTAACTCCTTCAGTGTGCGCTTTGTTCTTGGTTCTAGGAAGGGGCACTGAGACCACATTTTGAACTTCATTCTTCTTGAGATTCATGTGTTTAGTAAGTTGTATCCTGGGTAGTCTGTACCACATTTTTGACTGTATTTCCTCACGAAGACATGTCTACAGCTTGCTGACTTTGTATCCATGTGGCAGATGACTTTAGTGACTTTATTCCTATCAGTACTAGCACATTTCTTTTTTTATGAAGATATTGTTTATTGCATTTTTACTTCCTGTATAAATTAAAATAAGTATGTATCTCTTCAGTACTATTTTTGATAAATTAATAATTCTGTTTTTTTTGTGGAAGTTCAAACATGAACTCAGAGTGATCTGAATGTCTGTTCATGACATTATCTAAGTAGCAAATAATGAATACCATGTTATATGGTGAGATTCTGTCATCTTTTATAAAGGCAGCATAGCAAATTGACTATACTTTTGTAATGTATGCTCCACTACTCTCCACTGAAAATTTTCATGTTGCATTTACATATTAACAAGGATTGCTGTCTAATACCATTGAGAAAATGTATTAAGTGAAATGAGCATAAGAAAATGGCTTTAAAATTAGGGGATCCTTTTTTGTTTTGTTTTGTTTTTCTTGTTGTTGTTTTGTTTTGTTTTGTTGGGTTTTTGTTTGTCTGTTTGTTTGCTTGTTTGTTTTTCCAAGACAAGGTTTCTCTGTGTAGCCCTGGCTGTCCTGGAACTCACTCTGTAGACCAGGCCTGCCTCGAACTCAGAAATCCACCTGCCTCTGCCTCACAAGTGCTGGGATTAAAGGTGTGTGCAACCACGCCCGGCTTTAGGGGATCCTTTTTTTATTTCTTTGCAAAAGGGTAAGTAACTCTTAGCAAGTAGATATCCTATTCTACACTGTAGACACAGCAATGGAGAAAAACATTCTTGCCACTGTGTGAAGGGTCATATGGATACTCAGACTTATTTTTCTTTTATTCCCTGAGCTACCCTCCACTTCACAGTGCAGGGTGGCACTTGCCCATCTTCCCCATTTTATCACACAGATGAAATGCTCAGAACATTTAATGTTCTAGTGATGAAACAATGCCAAGGCTTTTCATCTTCTCTTGTTTCACTTGCTTATTTTCAATTCTCCAAAACATCATGTTTATCAGTTACATTGTACTCTATCAAATCCACAAAGTTAAATAAGTTTGAAGGGTAATGTATCATTGTAAGCATCCTTTACATTTAGAAGAATCCAACTTTTCATATGTATACCTACCAATAACTACACAATCCATCTGAAGTTAATAATAGTTGCCATATATGGCCAGTTTATTTCATGTACAAATATTCCTTGACTGACAATAGGATTACATCCTAATAAAAACTTTTTCCAATAGACCCAGCCTATGGAACACTGTACTTTAATAATCCAGATACTGCAGAATGATGATCTCATGAGGCTAAGATAATGGTATATTATACATATATAGCCTGGGGAAATAAAATCCAACTTTAAATGTAGTACTGTTGAATGTACTGCTTTTAGACAGTCATAAAATAGAAAAGTTGTAAGTCAAACATTATAAGTGAAATTGTATTTAAAAGTAAAGGTTGTATTGGCTAAGTAGCATGTCAAATTTATAACTAATGGCAGCTGATGGCCTATGTACCTTGGCCCTTGAATTCATCTACATACGCTTAGCTATGTTTTCTCCCATTTTCTGAAAATCTTTCAAAATGTTAATATTTTAAGAAATTTTTCGTATCTACTTTCATATCAATATTATGGCCAATTTGTTATAAACTATAACCTCAAGTGATTTCTTCTGTCAAATTAATCAGATACTTTTATTTCTTTCTAATAGAAAACACAATTAATTTTCATGAGTTTCATTTGGTCTTGGATTAATTCATTACTTAATAATATTTACTTCAAACATGTGAGCCTGGTTCCTTCTTCCTGGACCACACTTTTTGCATATGTGACATAAGAGAGCTTGAGCAAGTTTACCCCTGCTGTGTTTTCACCCTCCTATAACACATCATTTTCCAACTGCATTGGCATTTGGCTCCTTATAGTTGTGAAAAATGTGCCCTATGTTTTCATATTTGGACACTTGACTATGAGAGAGATGACCAACACCATGCCCAGGTCACTAATCTACGCTATGTTCCTCACACTCTCCAACCTGACACTTATACATTAATTATGTCTTGTCATTCACAATTTCAGAAAATGTTTTCAGTTTGGAGAATATTTGTTGATATTTTAAAATTTTTTCTTGAGTACATTCATTTTATTTCATCTTATTAATTAGAAAAAATATTTTTGTTTTCCTAGTGACTGGTGTAGGATACATTGCCATGTATTGTTATCCAGACAGGTCCCAGAAGTCCTTAGAGAATACTGGCTATTGCTTTTGCTCTGGGGTGCTCACCAGAACTAGATAATAAGAACCTGTAGTTGAAGATGTCACACACTTTGGTCACAGGAGTTCCAGAAGTCACTATGTAGGCTTCTAGGGAGGATATCCATCTACTGAACTGTGGACTATTTTTGACACAATACTAATCTCCCAAGGAATATAAGTATATTGGTGTAATAGTGGCATTGCTATGTTGGGGTAACCAATTGCTTTGGAGTCTTACTCCATGAGGGGTGATACATAACTGGTACTATGAATTTAGTCAAAATCCTATGAATGGGAAGTCATCACAAAGGAGCAGAACATACTACTGTTGCTTCCCCAAAGGACATATTATAAAACTACCTTCTAAGGAGATGGCCGAGTTGGCCATCATTGGGAGGAGAGGCCCCTTGGTCATACAGACTCTATATGCCCCAGAACAGGGGAATGCCAGGGCCATTACGTGGGAGGGGGTGGGTAGGGGAGCAGGGCGGGGACGAGGGAGGGTAAGGGAAAATTTCTGAATAACATGTGAAATGTAAATGAAGAAAATATCTAATAAAGAGAAAAAAATCCAATAAAAAATGAAAAAACAACAAACAAACAAACAAAACAAAAAACAAAAAAAAAAAACCTACCTTCTAAATATTGGTATTTATACTCACAGGCTAGCATGTGATTCTCAGCTTGGGGCAGAGAGGCATGGGCTATTGTTTCCTGCCACTTTGCCAGCCTTAGGGAACATTACAGAGAGGGGTCTAGGAACAATGGATGAGCCAGAGGATGGGGAAGAATGCTTTTAAATGTGTCCATCCAGACAGGAAATAGCCACTGCAATCACAAACAGAGCAGCAGGAGATACCTGCTCAAGATCGGACCCTTGGCATTCCATCACGGATAAAAGTGCCTACCAGGCCTATCACTTCCTAAGGTGCTAAGTGACTGTTAGGGTTGTGGCAGCAGTGAGTCTCACTTTCTTCCGTGGTGTAGCCACTGAGAGGCTTGGTAGAAAGAAGGAATTGAAAATAAATGAAGGGGGCTAGCAGGAGACAATGAAAAGATTGTGTGTAACCATAAAAATGCATACATGGAAGAAAAATGTTAAACGTTTTAAAAATAAAAAGTTATTATTCCTCTAAACGCATCAGGGTATAAAAATTTATTTTCTAAGACGCTAGAAATATAGATCAGATTGAATCAGTTCAGTATAAAATACCACTATACTAAATATCCTAGAAACACTAAACTTCTCTAGTATTTAATATTCAGAAATGTAATATAATTACTGTCAAAACCTTGCAAGACTTGAATATCATAAAACAACCTAGCTCAGAACCTTACCAGAATGAAACAAGCTACGTATTCAAGCTTCATTTTTTTTTCAATAATTTGAAACAAGAATGCAAAGAACAAGTTATATCATTTTTATTTTCTGGTCACCTCATTTAGCTTTACAATAAACCACAATACTACACTTGTAGGAGGTCCTTTCAAGATATTTAATTAATTACTTCAAGCCTGTTTCATATGTTCTGTAAAATGTCTTTGAATATGAGGTTGTATTCTACCTCATAGAATTTTGTTTCTATTGTCTCTAGAACACAGTCACGGATCTCTGCTTTGCCAGCAGAGGGCACATCTCCCTGTTCCTTTTCATCTATGAATAGGGATGAAAGGAAGGAGATAGCATTTGCTGCTCTGGAGCCCACACCTCACTTAAACAAAGTCCAGCTGACAAAGAAACACTGCCATATTCGAATTTTTCAGATCTAAATTAAAAAGACAACTCTACTGCTGGTGCTGAATAAAAACCCAGTTCGATAGAGATATTTTGCTCCACAAATTTAGCTGTGAGTTTTTTTCTTCATTTTATTCTATGTTTTATTCTGGTCACTTCACTTTGGAGTTCATTTCTGGATCTGAAGCAGAGAAATGGTGACCTAAAATGTATTTATTAGTTTATTAGTTTATAAAATTAAACTATTAATCTCTTTTTAGTTAATATTAACTAATGTACAGGATTCCAAAGTTGGTTGGAAATCAACTGAAAAATTCAGAGGAAACATTGCTAAGGAAAATGAGTTACAGTGAAGCTATTAAAACCTGGCCTGTTGATCATTGATTTAAGAACATCCAAGCCCATTTCTTCTTCTGGCTACTTCCAGAAAATTGGCACAGAATAGTTTCACATTGCAAAGAGCAGCTGTTATTTCAACATTCTGTGCATCCTCCAATGTTTTCGTTAGCTTCCTGTTGCTGTGATAAACACCAAAATCAACTAGGGGAGAAAAATGGTTCTTGGGTTTGCTTTTCTACATCACATTTTATCATCAAGGGAAGACAGGGTAGGGGTGCACAGTAACCTGGAGGAAGAAACTGAAGGAGATACCATGTAGGAACCCTGCTTACTAGCTTGTTCTTCATGGCTTTCTGAGTTTTCATTCTTCTACAACCTAGGATCACCTGCCCAGGAGTAACGCCACTTACAGGCAGGCTGAGCCATCTCACACCAATCACTAATGAAGAAAATGCCCCAGAGTCATGCCCTGGCCAAGCAGATGAAGACAGTTCCTTAATTGGATTTCTTTTTTCCCAGCAACTCTAGTTTGTGGTAAGTTGACAAAAACTCACCAGTGAACACGAGGCAATTATGTAATTCAAGTATGGTGAGTCACACACATTGAAAGGTTAAGTTTTCAAAATGGAAGCATATGGGGATGAAAATGGCTTGGTTGATGAAGGTTTCTGCCCGTTGACCTAGTCCCACCCTCAGGAACCACAGGGTAAAAGGAAAGACACAAATCCAGAAAGTCGTCCTCTGAAATTCACAGCTCCCCCCCACCTCGAAATACACACAAGCATAAATTAGTTAGTTGATGATCAAATGAAGAAGCCATGTTCAAATGAATAGGTCCTAGGTTTCCAGATAGATGATGCTTATCTCCAGCAGCACCAGTCTTAAATGTTTTCTATAAACCACTGTCCAGTGTATCTTGTATCCAACTTAATGCAAAACTCTCACAAGCGGGAGCTCTGGTGCCCCATCAGCTTTGAAGGTTCTAAAGGATTAGCAGCCATTGAGGATAATCTTCATGAATTTAGAACATGTGCATCTAAAGCCACAGAGAAAGTCCATTACTAAATTAGCAGGGCGAAAGAGCACACAGAAAACTTAAATTTTTAAAAAGGTAAGTTATTTAAATGTTAAATAATGAGGAACAGTAATAACGGTGTAAACAAAAAGTCCAGTATTTAGATTAATCTATTTTATATAATTCAAACAACGTATAGTCACAAGTGACTGCAGTAAGAGAGGAAGCACAAGATTTCAAGCAAAAGAAAGAGAGGGCTGTTCCCACACAAAGCTAGGTGTTCTTCCTTCCCAAGAATGTTTTCTTCTACAGGGAATTCCAGCTACTATTTCTTCTGTATTAGTGAATAAACCTCTGTCAGGCTATTTATTCTTAAATGTGTCAGCTACTGTCAGCATTAAGTGTCTGAAAGCCTAGACTGTTCTAAAAGTTAAATGTATATACATGGAAGAATAACAGGAACTAACTAGTACCCCCAGAGCTCATGTCTCTAGCTGCATATATAGAAGAAGATGGCCTAGTTGGCCATCAGTGGGAAGAGAGGCACCTTGGTCGTGCAGACTTTATATGCCCCAGTACAGGGGAACACCAGGGCCAAGATGTGGGAGTGGGTGGGTAGGGGAGCAGGGCGGGGATGGGGGAGGGTATAGGGGACTTTTGGGATTACATTTGAAATGTAAATGAAGAAAAGATCTAATAAAGATGGGAAAAAACAGTTAAATATATATATATATATATATATATATATATATATATATATATATGTGTGTGTGTGTGTGTGTGTGTGTGTGTGTGTGTGTATGTGTGTATAATTAAAAAAAATGTTTTCTTTCTCATGAAGTAAAGACTGGGAGTTTTGGAGTTTTACAATATCAGATCTCTGACACTCTGGAGCTGGAATAAGATGCACAGAGTGTGTGAGAGGGAAATACCAAATGCAGAACAGACAGGAGGCCCTGGAGGGACATAGGTCACATCCTGTCAGGATGCCTAAAACACAAACCAGGCACACCACTATTCCACACATGCTTTTGAGATGCCACAGCTGGTTGTCCTACCTTTGCCTTTGTTTCTGCAATTTTCAAACTGGGATTTAATATCATAGATAAATTTATATGCAGAACAAAGCAAGCCAGACATATTTTTCTCCAAGGCTGGGCCTCATAGGGCTTTCCATACTGTGAATCATTCTGAAATGAAGAACTAACATGCACTAATCACTGAATCTGATAAATCACTGTGCGTGCAATTCAACCTTCAACACGGTTTTTATGATTATTACTGTTCACATTTTCACTTTCATATCAGTCTGTAGGAACCAAGGGGATAACCTTCATGTCCAATGCTACCACAACAGCCTTTCTATGAAGGTAAGTAGTTCAAAACTGTCACCACAGCCATTACTATGCACTCCCATCAAGGAGCAGATGATATGGATATGTGTTTATTTCCATCCTGTATCCTGCCTTGATGCAAACTCAGCTGTAATATGCCATCATTGTCAAGTAGCTGGTGTGGGGATGATTTTGTATTAATGGCTATAAAATATCATTATAACATGATTAAAAATCTTTACAGAAAATGCCATACATAAATGAGATCAGTTTGTTACTTTTCTTCCTAATCAAGGGCCAAGTGGGAAAAATGAGAGAGAATTTGTGATGAATATGCAATACCTTCCGAACTTCAGCCTCTAATGCCTCTCATTAGTTGGCTTCCTATATGCACTGCCTGCGTGTGGAAGAAAAAGTACTGAGTACACAGGCAGGTGCTTTTGTTTTCTTAAACTAATACGGTTTATGGTTAAAAAAAAATAAAACTGGCAGAAGGCAGAGGGAAAACAACAACAACAACAACAACTAGGCCACAGTCAAGGCACCTGGACATGAACACCAGGCAGGCCCCAGATCCTGGAAGCCTGTGATTTAAGAGATAGGAAGTGTATGTTAAGGTGGACAGAAGGTTATTGCTGGGCGTGGTGATGTGATGGGAGGTGTTTTGAGAATCTAATTAGATGGCAGCTAGCACATTGGAAACAAAAAGAAGGTCACATCTATTCAGCAGCTAAAATGTGCTAATACCAAATTAGATGCTTAGTCGGTATAACCACCTCTGCATGGGGTAAGTGCTTAAACCGCAGAGAAGCAGTTCATTATCTGTCCTCCATTTGCCAGTCTCCCACTTCAAACCGAACTGTAGCCATATATTTAATGCCATATTTGTAGAAAATTTACCCCCCCCACTACCATTTATGAAACAGAGTCAATCTACTTTTTCCCCTCAGAGAGCCACAGTTAATCACTCCTGTATTGTCGTACGGGGGGGGGGGGGGGTATAATTGGAATTGTGATCACTGCCTTTCCTTGCCTTGGGGGCTTTGTGCTTTCAACGCCTTCACAGTAAATCCCAGACCCACACACAAAGGTTCACTAGTGACCAACTCACCAGCACCTTTATCAAATGCGTTTCTTTATCATAAGAAACTTTCCGATGCTCTTCAATCCGTGAATGGTTTGTTGTTGTTTTCATTCCACACTGGCCCCACACCGACATATTTTATGTTATAACTAAGTATCTCTTAGTTTTGTAAATTTGATAGTGTTGCCTGCTCTCTGAGAAGGCATATGTACTTACTTTACGGGAAATCCAAGGGCTTTGCAGGCAATAAAGATGTCAGTATTATACTGTCCCTGGTGCTTTGGTCACTATTAAAAGAATCGTGTGTCAAATAAAGTGCACTTGGCCCCCTCATAACCACAAGCACTACATCTGCAGGTGCAAGCCATTGCACAGCCTCATAAAATGACAGTCGGACCCAGAAGAGTCTGAGCAAACGAGCTTACAGAGAGATTTAATTTGCACAGCTTACGGTTTGCTAATTCTACGTGTGACAGACAGGTCTAAGTTTTTCTTTCTGTGGTTTGAATACGGACCCTTTCCTTATTGTTGTGTCCTTCTAATTCTGTTCTCTCTCTCTCTCTCTCTCTCTCTCTCTCTCTCTCTCTCTCTCTCTGTAAAAAGATTTAGGACTAAACAGATGAACTTAAAAGGAAAGCATGAGCAATGCTGGTGTGATTTCCTTCTTTGCTATACTTTCCTTAGTAAGAGATCAAAACTTGTTCACTTATTCTATAAACAGACAAAAGAACACACATGCGAGCATGCATGCTCTCTGTGCTGCTGAGGCTTGCCATGCAGAGCTGCAGGAACTGAGAGCAGCTGCATTTGTGGGTGCCCAGGGCAAAAGGAAACTAGGAAATCTCTTTTTAAAATATATTCATAACTTTTTGGCAAAAAGGAGGAGGGAGAGCTTGGAGCAAGGTAATGATAGGATTATATTATAGTCTCAAAAAAATTGAAAAATAAAAATAAATAACAGTTAGGAAGAGACAGGTGGCATTTGACCTGTAACCGGCCCCCAGACTTTAGCATCACTGACACATGGATGAAGGTACCATTTAGGCTTTGACAGTCCCTGACAAATACAGAAGTGGATGCTCACAATCATCTATAGAGCAGAACACAGGGTCCCCAATGTAGGAGCTAGAGAGAGTACCCAAGAGCTGTAGGGGTCTGCAACCCTATAGATGGAACAAAGATATGAACTAATCAGAACCCCCAGAGCTCATGTCTCTAGCTGCATATGTATTAGAAGATGGCCTAGTTGTCCATTGTTGGGGAAGAGAGGCCCCTTGGTCTAGCAATGTTTATATGCCCCAGTACAGGGGAATGCCAGGGCCAAGTAGTGGGAGTGGGTGGGTAGGGGAGCAGGGCAGGGGGAGGGTATAGGAGACTTATGGGATAACACTTGAAATGTAAATGAAGAAATTCTCTAATAATAAATAAATAAGAAAAAAAAAAAGGATTAAAACCTAACACATAGGCAACAGCCTGTGCCAAAACCAAAACAAAGATTTAACTCATCAAAGTCCGTAGTTCTGGAGAAGTCCCTCAATGTACTGGTCTTGCTTTTCGGCTTCTTCAGTTCTGATTTTGGCTCACTGTTTTTGCTAACTGTGTGTCGTTTCATAAAGTGTTTCTTTGTGCTTAAAAGCCCACCCTGAGAAAGGCTTGAGACTGCACACAGATTCCAAATACCCAGTGCTGTTATGAGCTGGATAATAAAGACTTTCTATTGGTTCAAACCTGTGTCCAAGTGGTCTCTGGTGGATACCTCACAACAGAAACAGCTGTCAATCCTAAGACTCGTATTCATAAAGCTCTGGAAAGCATCAGTATTGAATCTAATACCATAGTGGTTCTCAACATATGAGTTCTGACCCCTTTAGGGTCAAATGAGGATTTCACAGGGGTCTCCTAAGAGAATCAGAAAACATAGATAGTTACATTACAATTCATAATAGAAACAAAATTATAAAGTAGCAATAAAAATGATTTGTGGCTGCAAGTCACCACAGCATGAAAAACTGTATTAAAGGGTTGCAGCATTAGAAAGGTTGAGAACTACTGCCGTAGCCAAGGCATAGGAGGCAAACAAAACACTCTCAGAACACAAAAGTTCATTACTTCAATCCACTGCCTTCTTTGTGAGTAGCCACCACCATCTCGTGTGTGTGTGTGTGTGTGTGTGTGTGTGTGTGTGTGTGTGTGTTGGCTTTTTCCTCAAATGTTTACTTGAGTAGACAGAAATCTCAAAACACAGCATGACTGCTACAAAGAGTAAAATTTGTCCCAGCACTGATCTTTACACCCACAGGGATATAGAAGTTTGGTCCTAATAGCACAGTGAGGGTATTGCACATTTACTTATCAGAATTTTGCAAAGTACCAAGGACAGTTAAGGCTGTGGTTTGAATGCATTCCTTTCAAAGTACAGGACTTGCCGATGTGATAGAAGTCAGAGGTGACCTCTTAGAAATGTTTTCAGACAGAGAGAGGACTCAGCAGTTAAAAGCACTTTTGGTGATGGTTCACAACTTTAATCCCAGCACTCAGGAGACAGAGGTAGGCAGATCTCTTGGTCTACAGAGTAAATTTCAGGACAGCCAGAGTTACACAGAGAGACCCTGTCTTGAAAAATAAAATAAAATAATAAAATAAAATAAATAAAATGCCCTTGCTGTTCTTACAGAGGACCCACTTTAGTTCTCAGCACAGACAGCAGATGCCCCACACCAGCTTGCAACTCTAGTTCTCCAGTTCCAGGAGCTGCCAGGACCACCTGCATGCACAAGCTACACAGGCATACACACATACACATAAAATATAAGTCTGTAAAATACACAATCTAAACAGAAGACATTTTCAGTCAGAATAGACCTACATTTCCTTATGAAAAGGCTGGAGAACATTTACCTCTGCCCTGACTGCTGTGTGAGAACACATCCTTCACATTGCTGCTCAGTAGCAAAGCTCAGCCAAATCCTCAGCCAGCGAGAGTTAACTAACCCCTGATCATGGGCTTCTCAGCCTCCAGCACTGTGAGAAATAAATTCTCATTCTTTATATGATACTCATCCTTAGATGTTTGTTATAGCAACACAAAGCAGGCCAAGTGCCTTTTTGAAAAAAAAGCAGATCTATGGAACTTTCCTGCCATGAGACAGTTTTGCAAACATGCCAGCTAAGTTAGGTAAGATGGTATTGTGGAATTATACATTTCAAGAACTCTCATTGAAATCAAAATTCCATGTTTCTAAGAGAATAAAATCTTCCACAAGATCTGAAGAATTTCTAAGGCAAAAGCATACTGAACATGTGGTAATGCCAAGGAGATAGACAATAACCTAGTTTCTTCCATTTAAGGAAAGAAGATGAAAATTAAAAAATAACCCATGTATTGTTGACAATCAAAGTAGTGAACGTACCAGAACTGTTGTTTCAATTTCCCTCCCCAGTAAAACAAACTCCCCCAGCTGTACTCAGAGCAAGGAACAAAAGCTGTTTCTTCAAAGGAAAGAAGTAGAGAAAAAACCTACAGAAGAGCTAAAGAGACTTGGAGAGCATATGGTGGTTCCTTCTTTCTCTGAGAAAGTAAGAGAGAAAGCTTGAAAAAGTAGACATTGTACTATATTCATATCTTTCTAGTTCACAGGAATGCTGACAAGGAAATTAAAACACAGAAACACATACGCAGAAGCATACACATAGACACAGAGAGACATACACACAGGCACACACACAGAGAGAGACATAACCATACACATAGACACATACAAACACACAGAGACATACACACAGACACAGACACAGACACAGACACAGACACAGACACAGACACAGACACAGACACAGACACAGACACACAAAGAAAGACTCATCCAGACCAACACATAGATACACACACACATGCACACACACTAAACCCTTCATAGCTCTAAGGTTTCAGCAACAGATTTTGCACTGGAATCAAGGCAATCTTTTTGGACATAAGCCAAGGCAAGGCCAAGAAGTCTTGCCCTGCCCTAGGTTCATGTATTATACAGGGGAGATTGAATAACATGGAAGGATCCCTCTGGTTTAGATCTACACATTTGGCCAGTTAGCCTATCTTTGGCCATTTGTGTGTTTTACATCATATAATCCGCATCCTTTCATTTATTATCATTATCTTTAAAGAACAAAATCTTATTAAGCAGTTGTTCAAAATAAGCATGAATTTTCAGTAACCACATTAGTATGGTCTGAACATTGTGTCTCTCCAAACTAACCTTTAAAATCTTGAACCCACTGGGCATTATCATGCCTTTAGTACCAGCAGTGGAGAAGCAGAGGCAGACAGAGATCTGGGAGTCAGAACGCATACCAGTCCATATTGGAAGTTCCAGGACAGTCAGGACTACATAGAAAAATCCTGTACCTAAAGAAACAAAAACAAAACAACCAATCAAACAAACAACAAAAACATACAAACAAAACCAAAAATGTTACAAAATTTTGACCACAATGTTATAGCATGAAGACACAGGGTCTTGAGGAAACTAATAGATCATGATGCCTAAGACTTTTCAAAGACAGTGCTGAAAGCTGCCTTGCTCCTTATACTCAAGGGGACACAGCTGATAGGCATCATCTGTGAGGAATGTGTTTTACCACAGGCCAAGTATGCTGTGCTTACATCACTGAATTCCTAGATTAAAGAGCCATAGCCATTTAGAAGGTCTGTTGGGTACTCAGCTTGTGATAGACACTCACCTGCCCTGCTCAGCCCATGGGTTAACGTAACCATGTTGTGAAACAACCTCTATTCTGTCTGGCAAGACCTAAAAAGATCAGAAGTGCATTTCCACAACAAAGAATGCTATTTTCCATGTCATAAATTAGGGATGCGAAATATGTTATAACACTTGATCCATTAATGACTTTCTCATTGTTCGGGTACCAAAGAAAACATTTCTAAATAATATTTTTATTTACTCTTTGAAATTTTTATACATATATATTCGATCACATCCACTACCACCTCCCTTCAATTCCTCTAATGACCCATCCCTGTCATCCTTGAAATGCCTTTCCTTACCTTTTGTGGTTGTTGTAGTTAATAGCCCCTGAGTACAATTAGTGCTGTCTACATGTTAATGGATGAGGGATCATGCACTAAGCCAACAACCATATCTCCAAAAGAGAATGCCTCTCCCTCCCTTAGCAACCATCAACTGATAATAGCTTCTCCACCAAGCTAGGGCCTCGGGAGACTCTCTCTGGTTCACACCATAATTCTGATTGACTTAACCCTTCAGGCCTTATGAAGGTACCCACGGGTGCTGTGCATTGATGGAGGTATAGTTATGTCATGTCCAGAACCCTTCACTTCACAGTACTCCTCCTCATCCATCAACTGTTGCAGTCTTTCTACCCACTCTTCAAAGATATGTCCTGAGTCTTGGATATAGAGAACTACATGTAGATGATTCACCCATAGCTGAACGCCCACTCTTATGCTTGACATTTTAATCATATATGGTTTTCTGCATTCATCACTGCCCACTGTTGGGGGAGAATGTTTCTCTAACCAAAGTGAGAGAAACCCAAACATATGTGAAGAAACACAAACATTTAGAAGATAGTCAGGCAACATGAGCACTCCAGCACCTCTGGTCTCCCCAGATATTAGTGTTTAACCAGGTATACAGTACCAGGCATGATATCTCTCCTGTGGAGTCTGCAGAGTGGGCCTTGTGTCCAGTCAGAATCTGTTATGCTGTCATGCTGAAGCCCCAATGCCACCACGTGGTAAATCTTGCCAGGCATATCTGTGTCATAGCATGCAGGGCCCAGTGCTGGGCAAGATTATTGATAAAAAGACACATTTTAAAGAATTTTCCTCACAAAAGTTAAATGGTTAGTGATTTTATTTGCCATTTGACTCAAAAGGTACATTCTTGCTAATGGATGGGCATGGCTCTGTTCCAATAAAATTTTATTTATAAATACGAAGCATAGTGACACTATGTACATAAAAAATAAGATATATCATAACTTGTTCTGAAATACAAGAAAAAGAAAAAAAAAAACCAAGATTTTTTCCTCACTATTTTGTCACTTAGCTTGATGCTTCTGTGAACAAATGTGTAGGTTCTCCCCCTCATTTCAACCAATTCCTTGTCAGGACCAGCAGGACTCCACTAATTCAATTCTGACCTTGTCTTACTGGACATCTCCTCTGATCACAGATGGTGAGGGCTAGCTTCCAAGACTGTCTTGCACACCAGGTGCCAATTGTAAACCCTTGGCTGGAGTCTCTGCTTTTAGCCAACTGGCTGATGATTGGATTTCCCAGGTCTCCCTCTGCAGCTTTGAGGAATTTGCTACAGGTTCACTCAACCTAGAGCCACTTCTCTGTGATTGGCAGAATATTTCTAAAACACATTGAAGAAAGACATGGGTCAGGGCAAACGAAACAAGCAGGGACTTCTGTGCCTTGTGTGGGCTGCCCTGTGTCCAGCTTCCTGTATTATTCTCGTTTTATGTAGGCTTCATTGCAGAATCGTGATTGATTAATTCTTGGTCAGTTGCAATTGAATTTAATCTCTCAGCTAAATTCTCCCCATCTTCAGAAGTCCAGGCATGGGGATGAAATCCAACCTTATACTGCCAAGATCTTTTAGTGGCCAGCCCTTTTCTTGAAGGTGTATAAGGCCTCAGCCATCAGGGTACTCATTAGCAAAACCATGCATTATCGGAGATTTCAGTCAAATTAGGAGCTGTATGTCAGGACACCAAAGTAGCCTGCACACATGGGGAACGTGGAACATTGGTTCTTCCTCCCTTACTCCTGCCTGACTAGACTTGAGGAGAGTGTATTTAGGATTTACAGTGAAGGCATTTTCTCTTGCTAGTGAACAGGTAGTTCATGCCCTCCCTCATATAAAGTTATGCTTTAATATAAGTGGATAATAAAGCAATGCTTTGTTCTTTGCCCTTTGCTTGAATTTGTTTGTCTGACACAGGTCTCACTTTGTAGCCCTCCCTGGCCTTGATCTCCTGGAGATCCTCTTGCTTTTGCCTTGAAAGTCTTGTGGTTGAAGGTGTGGGCTACCACACCCAGCATGTTCTCTGTATTTCTCATCAGATGCTTGTGAAATCTGTGTTTTTTACAGCGAGGTGGGGTCAAGCAGGTGTAAGTGTTT
>CACVCL010023485.1:0-15301 GCA_902729485.2 Mus minutoides
GCTTCTTTTAAGCACAAGGGAGAATGGAGAACGGAACTTGCTGGGGTCAGTGTGTGTGTGTGCACTTAATGCTTAATAGTTACAGATTCGCAGTTTGAGAGAGAACATCATCCAGGTAGACTGGGTAGAGGCTGAGCAACATTTTGAGTACATAGAACTCCATGGGACTTAGGACTTAAAAAAAAAAAGGTTTAAAGCACCAACAAGTTTTGCGTTATAATTTACAACCATATTTTTAGAATGCTGTGATATGTCTCATGGAAGGAAGGAAAACATTCCTCAGGAGAAAACACACACATTGGACAAGCTATTCAGGCCTGGGCTTGTAGCTTCAGTCTGTGACATAAATGGTAATGAATGAACACAATCTGTTGACTGTGGCACCTTTCCACAGAAACACACACACACACACACACACACACACACACACACACACACACCCATGGCTCACCACACCCTGCATGTTCTTTCTCACCTTGTATAGCCATCAGCATTCATGAATTCTGTGCTAATGAGGCCTTTAGACCATTAGTGGCCATCACTGACTGCACCTAATTAAACTTTCTGATACTTCACTTAAGTGTATGGGTTAAGAAATATTTAGTCAGTTTCAAAAACAACTGTTCCTTCTCTAGTGGTGACAATTGCCAGCTTCCCAAGGCCTGGGGACACAGGGGACTCCTTATTGTGGCCTGAGAATGGAGGCAGCTCTAATAATGGAGTCAGGCTGGGATAACATTGGGATGAGTGAAGAGAGAATTTCATCCACTTGCCCAGAAGAACTTGGCCTTCCAGCCTGTTGGCCTTGTGTTGTTCACCATCTTTGAAAAGAGTTTCTCACTGGGTCAGAAGGTGGGATGCAAGCCATGGCCGTCGGGGCTTATATTAGTTAGTCTTTGTATTGGTGGGCTATTGTGGGCTGGCGTTTTTGTACTCATTAGTGAGGCAGCAAGCATACTTTCTAATCTCTATACAAAATCCCATAGATTGATTGTCTCATGACACATTGGAGAGTATAAAAATATATTTACCAAAAGAATTTGAGATTTTATTCTTTCGAGCTTCTGGGAACTACTAACGTGCAAGAACTTGAATGATGTTGTTCAAAGATAGAGGGAGAGGAGGTTAGGAAGTTGCATTAGAGTGCTTCAGGAAGAATCCGACTATGTTGGGGAAACACCCAGCAGGTTGTAGTTTATCTTGTCACTCACCATTTGCTTTAGATACCGTTTAGTAGTGCTTTAGAGTAATTATTCTTACTGCCAAAACAAAACCTGCAGAGTGCCCAGACTTGCCACAGAATATCAAAGTAGGACTCCAACACGGAAGACAGCTGATTACCAATGTTTTTCATAGGTTAAGACAAAAATTAACCAAAAATGTTGAACTAGGATATGAAAGGAATAGAAGACAGGGGCTTTGCATTTGTAACTGGCACTTAATGTAATCAAATAAATCAATTAGCAAAGCCTTTATTTATGAATATATCATTTGATACATAAATTTATCATTTTATGAAATATTTGAATGCCTATGAGGTCCGTGGCACTCATGTTTGATTATGAAAATAAAACACTGAACCAAATACAGTCACTTTTCATGAACCCTGTGGTCTAGTTTTTTCATATAAAATTTGAGTAGGTATGAATATCATTTCAATTAAGATTTATCTCCTAAGTTATACATCCTTAAAACTTCTCATTTTCAGTGTATTTACACTCTTGAAATTATTACAGTTGCCACAAATCTTTTGTATGAACAGATCATATTGATCAATATTTTTTATTTATTTTTATTTAATGTGTTGGTGTTTTGCCTGTATGTATGCCTGTGTGACAGTGTCAGCTCTCCCGGAATGGAGCTGCAGATAGTCGTAAGCTGTCATGTATATGCTGAGAACTGAACCAGGTTCTCTGGAACAACGGTTCCTAATCGCTGAGTCATCTTTCCAGCCTCAATCAATATTTAATATAAGTCAAAACTCGAAAATCTTAGTGTAGAGGAATAGGCACACACACATTGCATTTGCTTACAGGTTTTAAAAATCTTTCTAATATTAATTTATAATTATTTTGTAGATATGTATTTGTGTGTGAGAGAGACAGGGGAGGGGGAGGGAGAGGAGGGGAGAAGAAGGAGGGGAAGAGGGAGATGAAGAGAGAGAAGGACCAGGACCGGGAGAGAGAGAGGGAGAGAGAGAGAAGGACCGGGAGAGAGAGAGGGAGAGGGAGAGAGAGAAGGAGAGGGAGAGGAAGAGGGAGGGGGAGAGGAAGAGGGAGGGGGAGAAGGAGAGGGAGAAGGAGGGGGAGGGGGAGGGGGAGGGGGTGTACATTATGTGCATGCAATACTGAGTTCAGAGGGTGTTATATCCCCTGAAACTGGACTTATACGTGGTTATGAGCTGCCTGCTGTGGGTGCTGGGAACTGAACCTAAGTCCTTTGCGAGGCCAGTACTTACTGAACCAGTGCTCCATCTCTTTAACTCCCTCTGTTTTTTCAACTGTTGTGTATTAGTTGTACGAAGTAATAGGTTTCATGACAATTTCCTATCTCTGTGCACTTTCATCACATATGACCCTCTATAGCCCTTCCCTATCTTATTTCCTCCTCTTCTCCCACCTCTGAAGTCCCTTTTCCACCATAAGAACAGCATTATCTTGAGACATGGATCCTCTGAAGAACTCTATTATACAAAGAAGAAATAATAATGGGGAAAGAAAAAACGACGTTAGAATTTCAGTGAGTGTGGTTTTTAATCACAAGCTCTCTGGGCATGCTTTCAGAACCACCTTAAGTTGCCTAGACTACACTAGAGTAAAGAGCCCTAAAGTTTATGCTACTGCAATTGAATCCATTCCTATCAGCTATCCCTCCTCCCCAAATCCTTGGCTTTCAATTTCTTATCAAATGTGGCTCTCTTTAGAAGCTATAGTTATTTAATTGTACAGCTGGAACAGAAACACTATGGTGGTAGAATGCCAACAACAAAAGTGTAGGCAATCTAGTGGACACTGGCAGGAAGACTGAGTAGTTCTAAAGGATTTCCTGTGGATGGTCTGTTGGTCACTCGAAAGTAAGACATTTATACTGTTGAAAGGGGCACTTGAGAGCTGTCCAGGAGGATTCAAGATTCAAATGAAGGTCAAGAAAGGGTGAGTATGGTGTGTGTGTGGGGGGGTGTGGAAGGGTGAAATCATTGTAATAAAACCCATTACTTTCTACAACCAGTATATACTAGTAAGACAAGGATCTTCCAGTGTCGTGCTTCATAAGAGATGACAAATTCATCCCTTTCACCACTAGAAGAAGAAAAAAGACTAGGCTCAAAGACAGTGCTGCATTGTGGACTGTGTCCCTTCGGGCGTCTGTGTCTTTCCTGACCTGTCTTTGTTTCCCAAGTACATTGGGGCTCAGTAAGAAAAGGGGTCCTGCTCTCTTTTAGTCTAGTACCTGCCATATAATTAAATGGTAGTGTTTACTGATTAACGAATTAATGGGTGAGCAAATACCTTCTTAAATAGTAGGGGCTTCTCCAAGTGCTATCAGTTGTTCATGACTTTGCTTAACTGGATGTAGTTCATACATCCAGCAGTTGCCCTGGTGACTGTGAGTTAGCTTGTCTGTCCTCTAACCTGCACATATATTGATCACCTGAGGTAGCTGTCTCTTTTCAATAAAGTACTGCATTTTTAAGTGATCTTTTCCTCCCTAATATCTCCTCATATCAGCAGGAAAGAGCACTCTCATTCCAAACTTAGGGCTTAAGCTTAGGAGACTTGGGTTTCCAAGCAGAAATGAACCAGCCACCGATTTGTTTTCCCAAATTTGTTCTTCTCTCCCCTCTCCTTTTCCCTAGTATCCTCCAGTAAGTTCCATAAGTAATTTCATCCAATTTAGATCTCTACGTATATTTTTGATTAGCTCCATAGCCACTTAATAACTGGCCCTTCACTGTCTACTTTCCACTGTGTCTATAAAGTCAATGCTCCCAGTTGAGGTTTTGACTGTCCTCAAGCTGACATCCAGTGCCATCTGATGCCAGAGAAGGTAATTTTTGCACACTATTCCCAATGCCCTCCTCCTTTCAACTTAAAAAGAGCACCTGCGTGACTCAAGCATAAATGTGTGGCTCAAGCAATATTTCTTTCTTTTTTTTTTTTAAAAAAAAGATAGGGTCATATTATTCAAATTAAATTGGACTACAAATTATATTGCAACCCAGACAAGTTTCTAACTCTCTCTGTCTCCACTGCCCCATTGTTTGGATCACAAGCATGTGACACTTTAACCAGCTTTCAAAGAATGTTTTAATTCTGTCAAAAACCCTCTAACGTCGTTGTCCTAAGGTCATACTTGTGTATGACTAAAATCTCTGGCTCATTTGTTTAACCTTTTTTTTTTTTTTACTGGACTTAAAATGTTTGTTTATATTGACTTACAGGGGGTGAGATGGCATGTAAGGATATTTGAAATTGCCTCACATAAATGAGACCAGGCTTTATTTGACCTCAAACTTGCATGGCTCTCTTGTTGCTGTAGTCTCTATATGACTGTTCCCTGCTGCCCTGGGTCAAGAAAGCATAAATTTACACCTGGAGCTGTACATTTTCTGTCTGAAACTGAATAAAGATAAACTTCAAAAGTCTGGAAATGGAAAACTTAGTATCCTAAGTTTGTTTTTATTGTATTTGATGACCAGTTTGCTCAGTGATACCCTAGTCTGCTTTAGAACAAACACATGGTATAGAGAGCAGCTGACAAAGATAGAATTGGTGAAGACATATGTTACTTTTCCTATCTTGGCCCTTACTCTTATTAAGGATTAACTTTGATAATGCTTCTGATCTTAAACTTTTATTCTTAGAAATGCTCGATCCCATTGACCTAATAACAGAATATGTTTCTACAAATAAGTGTTTTTAAATAACATTTTATGTTTTAACTTAAAACATAATTACATAATTTGTCCTCTTTCCCTTTTATTCCCTCCAACTCTTCCCACACACCCCCTCTTGTTCTACCCATCCCCTCAAATTCCTTCCAAGAACTTTCTGTTAAGATTTCTAAATATTCTAGAATTAATGAATGATGCCAATGCTCAGTTTCCCAGGTTAATGACACAGGATGATATGTGTTCCTGGACCCAGGTCAAGGCTCTAAGACCCAATGGCTTGCAGAGGCAATTAGGAAAAGGAACATAATATCTACTGACCGAAGATACTTGGGAAGCCCACTTGCTCCGAACATCACAATAAGCACATTTTTCAATATTTACAATTGTAATTATTACAGTTTTAGAACTTAAGATTAGTGCACCTGTCACTTTAATAATTTTAACCTGGAAGAACTCTCTTTGATTTTCTTCCCAGCCCAGGGGACAGCCATTGTCTTTTTAAATTACTCTTTCTTTCTTTCTTTCTTTCTTTCTTTCTTTCTTTCTTTCTTTCTTTCTTTCTTTCTTTCTACAGTCCAGACTTCCCAGTTCACCCTTCGACTGTTCCTCATCTCACACCTCCTCCCCTGCCTCATCTCCAAGAGGATGTCCCCTCCCCATCCAGCCTCCCCACTCCCTGGGACCCTAAGTCTCTCAAGGGTTAGGTGCATCTTCTCTGACTGAGTCCAGACCCAACAGTCCTCTGCTGTAAATGTGTTAGGGCTTTCATATCAGCTGGTGTAGGCTGCGGGGTTGGTCGCTCAGTAGCTGAGGGATCTGGAGGACCAGGTCAGTTGAGATTGTTGGTGTCCCTATAGGGTTGTCCTCCTCCTCAGCTTCTTCCAGCTTTTCCCTAATTCAACCACAGGAGTCGTGAGCTTCTGTCCATTGGTTGGGTGTAAATATCTGCATCTGACTCTTTCAGCTGCTTGTTGGGCAGTCATGATAGGCCCCTGTTTGTAAGCACACCATAGCATTAGTAATAGTGTCAGGCCTTGGGGCCTCCCCCTGAGCTGGATCCCAAGTTGGACTTGTTACTGGACCTTTTCCTCAGGCTCTTCTCCATTTTTGTTCCTGCATTTCTTTCAGGTAGGAACAATTCTGGGTCAGGGTTTTAAACTATGGTATGGCAACCCCGTACCTCCACTTGATGCCCTGTCTTTCTATTGGAGGTGGACTCTCTAAGTTCCCTCTCCCCACTGTAGGGCATTTCATCTAGCTTTAACATGTAAAGAATTCTGAATTAAGGTTATAATTGTTACTAGCATATAGATTTCACATGGACATTCTACCCTCTGCTGGGTACTTTGAGAACTGCAGCGTGCCAAATGAGGTGTGGTTGATATGATTTGGGAGTGGGCAGTGAATGAAAGAGAGATTGGAAACTGGATTATAAAGCCTCCCAATTCGAGCCCCATGGATAATGACTTTTTTCCAGTCAGCCTCTTAAAGTTCTCTGAGTTGGGACAAAGTTGTTAATCATTAGTTTCACATCTGCAAAATGGCAATATTGACAAGCTTGTGAAGGCTAAATGAGGTGATAATGCAGTGCCTGGCATAGAGTAGGACCTTCATAAACATTAAATATCAAAGTGTCACTATATAATAATGCTACTAGTTGTCATTAACACTTGGTTGTTAATATTTGCTTGTATTATAAATGTTTGTAACAATGAAGATTTTTATAAGTTAAATTTTGATAGCATGTGGGATTGGCACATGTAATATATAAAAAAAGGATGAATATAAAAACAAGATGGCAGAAAAGCAGAAGGAAAAATGAAAAGGGCACAGCAGGTAAATTATAGCAGAAAGAAAACTGATCCTGGCACTAGTCACAGACAGAATTCAACTTGACACAAATGATACAAAGCAAGATAGAGGAAGACATATTGCTATAAGAGGAAACAATTTGCAGGGGGTATGCTCCTCTCTAATACTGACATACATTTCATGTCAAAATATAAATAAGAAAAACTGCAAAACTACAAGTAGAAAATCTAACCAACAAAAGGCTAACAACAGAGGCGTTCTCTTCAGGAAAGTTAGCAAGGAAGAAGTCTATTTGACCAGTGAAGTCAGTGCCATTGATGAGATGAGCAGGATAGACACTGAGCTCTATACCCTTGTTATGGAAAACAAGCCCTGTGAAAGTATTCACTAAAGCTGAATAAATATTTACCTATAAAACCCCCTTGGTGGATTCATATGGCTGAGACCATAGTCTCTAAATTCAGCACGGTGAATCAAGGGTGAATGACCAAAATATAAACTTGTATTTCATCTACTGCTTGAAAATATAAGATCTTTGCTACAGAGAAAAAACAAAATGGATCCTACAAAATGCAGAAAGAGTAATTAAAATGTTACAAACTGAAACCCATAGAATAAAATGCCATTGTGTCAACAGATAGCTTAGCTTCAAATGTGTATCCAGAGAAGATAGTGTGAAAGGAATCTATAAGTTACCTAAAAATGTGGGGTAGATTACATATTAAACTTAGAAGAGATAAAATTATCTAGTAAGTCAGACATAGAGGAGTAATGGGTCTGGTAAGGAAAAGCTGTGGTGTTTCACATAGAACAGAACTCCTTACTTAATTAACTACTATAAGGAAGGAAAAAATTCTAAATTAGGAAAGAAAAAGTATATACTGACACTGTGAAAAATAAAAAATTTAAAAGGCAAAAGTGTTATGGAAAGAAATTTGAAAGTCTGTCTCAAATTAAGATATGTACAGTTTAAACATAATTTTTTTTAGGATATCAGCAGTTCAGTCCAGTAGCAAACACTAAATACAGCAGCAGTAGACCAGTCCTCTTGGCAGACACCACACACGAACTTGCCAACCAGCCTTAGACTGCTGAAGCAGCAAGAAAAGGTGTCACCACAAGTGAAGTTCCGCAACACAATGTAAGGAGACATGTAACATGTGTGCTGTTAGCAAAGAATAGCAAGGTGTCTATTTAAAATACTCAGAAGCTGGAAAGAACCCAGATGTCTCTCAACAGAGAAACGGATACAGAAAATGTGGTACATTTACACAATGGAGTACTACGCAGCTATTAAAAACAACGAATTTATGAAATTCTTGGGCAAATGGATGTATCTGGAGGATATCATCCTGAGTGAGGTAACCCAATTACAAAGAACACACATGGTATGCACTCACTGATAAGTGGATATTAGTCCAGAAGCTCAGAATACCCAAGATACAGTTTGCAAAACAAACTCAAGAAGAAGGAAGACCAAAGTGTGGGTACTTCGATCCTTCTTAGAAGGGGAACAAAAACACATGGAAGGAGTTACAGAGACAAAGTGTGGAGCAGAGACTGAAGGAATGACCACCCAGAGACCGCCCACCTGGGGTCCATCCCATATACAAACCACCAAATCCAGACACTACTGTGGATGCCAACAAGAGCTTGCTGACAGGAGCCTGATATAACTATCTCCTGAGAGGCTATGCCAGTGCCTGACAAATACAGAAGTGGATGCTCACAGCCATCCATTGGACTAAGCACAGGATCCCCAATGAAGGAGCTAGAGAAAGCACCAAAAGGAGCTGAAGGGGTTTGCAGCCCCATAGGAGGAACAATGATATGAACCAACCAGTACTCCCCAGGGCTTCCTGGGACTAAAGCATCAACCAAAGAAAACACATGGTGGGATTCATGGCTCTAGCTGCATATGTAGCAGAGGATGGCCTAGTCAGTCATCAATGGGAAGAGATGCCCTTGGTCCTGTGAAGGCTCTATGCCTCAGTATCGGGGAATGCTTGGAACAGGAATCAGGAGTGGGTGGGTTGGTGAGCAGGGGGGAGGGAGAAGGATATAGAGGGTTTTCAGAGGGAAAACCAGAAAAGGGGATAACATTTAAAATGTAAATAAAGAAAAATTAAAAAAAAAAATTTTTTAAAGAATAGCAAGGTGGAACAAAGCAAATTAATGGTCAAGCTCCCACTGTCTGTGGGGTTATATGACCTTTCACATGTTTGTGATAGCAAAACATCCTTTCACCTGTGTGCACCAGCAATACATTATTTGACATAACTGACTTTCCAAAGACACTAGAAGTTTCCACTTCAGTAGAATTTCTAGAAAAGTCAAAGCAGAGGACGCTGTGGATTTCTGCAATCTGCATTCTCTTACTGATTACTCCCACTCTGTCAAGGACAGACAACTTAGACAGAGTGTTAGGGCCAGGTATGATGGTACACACTGTACTCCTAGCACTGAGAAGAAGGTGATAGGAGCATCAGGAATCCAGGGTCCTCCCCAGCTGCACAGAAAGTTGAAGTGAACCTGGGCTACATGAAGCTGTCTTGAAATGCTGAGCAGAGTGAACCATGGAGGTACACAGCCAGTCTACAGACAAATACAGTGTGAGATTTGTACTCAGCGCACAATAGAAGCTGTGCTTCTTCCTGTGGCCACAGTGGAGAGAACCTAGAAGCCAGCCAGTGCTTCAGAGTGAAAAGAAATTCAAACACATTCAGTTGTCCCACATGGTAGTACAAAGTTCTGTTTGGCAGAATGCAGACTAAGTCAGTCCTTATGTGTTTTAAAAAGGGTTCCATTGATACACATTGATCTTTTGGATCAATGCTCTTATTTTTCTTACCATTGGCCTTTTGGGCATCATGAGTGTGGCAACTTTTCCTCCCTAA
The DNA here is from genome assembly GCA_902729485.2 of Mus minutoides. Classification (NCBI taxonomy): domain Eukaryota; kingdom Metazoa; phylum Chordata; class Mammalia; order Rodentia; family Muridae; genus Mus; species Mus minutoides. The sequence goes on from CACVCL010023485.1 coordinate 9,604, forward strand.
ATAAGAAGAGCAGTAATGTCCCCTCTTGCCATCTGGCATTGGTACTAACATTAATCTTTCAGGCTCCTTGTATTGCTACCATCAGGCTTCTGTAGGGTTGCTTCTGGTACTGTCTTGGGGTCTGGATTATGTTTCTTTCCTCTGCCAGTTAAGGAATTAAAAGAAAGGGGGGAAATATCTCTAGAACTGCAGTTAACAACTGAGAAATTGTGAACACAGCAAACTAGCAGGCTGAATTGGCATCTGAAGAAAGGTTTTTATGAGGGGCGAGGAAACACACAGCAGGCACACAGAAAGATGCTGCACCATGTAGAGGAGGTTTAGGAGAGCCCAAATTCAGCTTCTCCTTGAGAGCTAGGGATTTAAAAAAATTTTTTTATTAGATATTTTCTTCATTTACATTTCAAATGCTATCCCAAAAGTCCCCTATACCCCCCCTCCCCACCCTGCTCCTCTACCCAATCACTCCCACTTTTTGGCCCTGGCATTTCCCTGTACTGGGGCATATAAAGTTTGCTATACAGAAATGGGCCTCTCTTCCCAATAATGGCCAACTAGGCCACCTTCTGCTACGTATACAGCTAGAGACATGAACTCTGGGGGTATTGGTTAGTTCATTTTGATTGTTGATCCACCTATAGGGTTGCAGACCCCTTCAGCTCTTGGGTACTTTCTCTAGCTCCTCCATTGGGGGCCCTGTGTTCCATCCAATAGCTGACTGTGAGCATCCACTTCTGTATTAGCCAGGCACTGACAAAGCCTCACAGGAGACAGCTTTATCAGGGTCCTTTCAGCAAAATCTTGCTGGCATATGCAGTAGTGGCTGCATTTGGTGGCTGATTTTGGGATGGACCCCCCAGGTGGGGCAGTCTTTGGATGGTCCATCCTTCCGTCTTGAGAGCTAGAGATTTTTAAGTCTCTGAAGGCTCTTCCTCCCCTAAGTCAGATACGAAGAAGACAGGATGGCTAATTGACCCACAACTGTTGTGTAACCCCCTGCCTTGAACTTACTGAGCCACAGAGAAAAGCCCAGAAGGTCTTCATTTCCAGTCTCAAGTCAGGAGGGTGAGGAAGAACCCAGACACCTTGGAAGTTAATCATCTTTGTTTACCAGCCATAGCCCTTCTTCCTATGCCCCTGCCTATCAGGAGTCTGTCAAAAGTCTAGTCCCTGTCTGCTACTATGCATTTCAGACGCAGAACCTTTATCAAACGGCTCACTTCCAGTGTCCATGAAATTAGGAACAACTTAATAAGAACCCTAAGAAACTTTCATATAGTAAAGCCCTGTGAAAATTATAGAAGCGAAGATTTAAAACAGCATTGTTGTGGTTTCGGGGAGGTTGGAGAAATACTATCACTCAGAAGTAAGATTTCCCAAGAGTGAAGGTTATTTTCTGCAAAAACCATTTGCTTCATAAAGATGAAGGCCTCTGGGCATCAGCGAAGGGAGCTGCTGATGCAATGCCTTCTGGGGATGTTTCTGTCCAGCTCTTGACACCTTTGTTTCAGGGCCTTTCACACAGTAACAAAACCCACTGAGACACTGTGGCAGGCAGGTGCAGGCTTCTTCATCCTCTCCAACTTTAGAACTCTCCTGGTCCTCCTGTGAATTTTATTTATCTCATGAAAACTGATGACCCTAGTGACCAAAAATCAGAAAAAGATATTTCCTTTTTTTTATTCATTTATTCACACACTCTCATCTATTCAGTTCATTGAGCTGTTCCCTTCCTCTCTGAAATATGGGAAGAGCTAGTGATTTATAAATTAAATGAAAGCCAAATTAAAGAATAAACACGAATATAGAAAATTTGTACCAAAGCAAAAAGAAATGTTGATTTGGGTTTTTAAATTTTGACAACTAGATCTCTGCAACATTTAAAGAACTACATAATTAACAAGATTAGTCACTCAAGTTATAAAAAAATGATTAGTGATTCAAAATGTATTAATAGCTTATAACATTACAAAGCAAAAAGGAAGGAGAAACATTAATCATCCTAATGAATTTCTGTGGTATATTTAGCATAATTTACATAGGAGTCCTCTAATTATGACTGTTCATTATTTTTTTAAAAGCCTTTCAAAAACATGACTAGCCGAGCTTTCTTTTTTTTTAAATTATTTTTTCTGTATTAGATATTTTCTTCATTTACATTTCAAGTGTTATCCAGAAAGATCCCCACACCCTCCCCCATCCCCGCCCTGCTCTGCTAACCACCCCCTCCCGCATAATGGCCCTGGCGTTCTCCTGTACTGGGGCATATAAAGTCTGCATGACCAAGAGGCCTCTCTTCCCAATGATGGCCAACTAGGCCATCTTCTTCCATATATGCAGCTAGAGACATGAGCACAGGGGATACTAGTTAGTTCATGTTATTCTTCGACCTATAGGGTTGAAGACCCCTTCAGCTCCTTGGGTACTTTCTCTAGCTCCTTCCTTGGGAGTCCTGTGTTCCAACTAATAGCTGACTGTGAGCATCCACTTCCGTGTTTGCCAGGCACTGGTATAGCCTCCCACGAGACAGCTATATCAGGGCCCTTTCAGCATTATCTTGCTGGCATATGCAATAGTGTTTATTTTTNGCTTGCAGTCCCACCAACAGTGGAGGAGTGTTCCCCTTTCTCCACATCCATGCCAGCATCTGCTGTCACCTGATTTTTTGATCTTAGCCATTCTGACTGGTGTGAGGTGGAATCTCAGGGTTGTTTTGATTTGCATTTCCCTGATGATTAAGGATGTTGAACATTTTTTCAGGTGCTTCTCAGCCATTCGGTATTCCTCGGTTGAGAATTCTTTGTTTAACTCTGTGCCCCACTTTTTAATGGGGATGTTTGATTTTCTGGTGTCCACCCTCTTGAGTTCTTTATATATATTGGATATAAGTCCCCTATCAGATTTAGGATTGGTAAAGATCCTTTCCCAATCTGTTGGTGGCCCTTTTGTCTTGTTGACAGTATCTTTTGCCTTACAGAAGCTTTGCAACTTTATGAGGTCCTATTTGTCAATTCTTGATCTTACAGCACAAGCCTTTGCTGTTTTGTTCAGGAATTTTTCCCCAGTGCCCATATCTTCAAGGCTTTTCCCCACTTTCTCCTCTATAAGTTTCAGTGTCTCTGGTTTTATGTGGAGATCCTTCAACCACTTAGACTTGACCTTAGTACAAGGAGATAAGAATGGATCAATTCCCAGTCGTCTACATGATAACCGCCAGTTGTGCCAGCACCATTTTTGAAAATGCTGTCTTTTTTCCACTGGATAGTTTTAGCTCCCTTGTCAAAGATCAGGTAAGCATAGGTGTGTGGATTCATTTCTGGGTCTTCGATCCTATTCCATTGATCTACCTGTCTGTTGCTGTACCAGTACCATGCAGTTTTTATAACAATTGCTCTGTAGTATAGCTTGAGGTCAGGCATGGTGATTTCACCAGAGGTTCTTTTATTGTTGAGAAAAGTTTTTGCTAGTCTAGGTTTTTTGTTATTCCAGATGAACTTGCTAATTGCCTTTTCTAGATCCTTGAAGAATTGAGTTGGAATTTTGATGGGGATTGCATTGAATCTGTAGATAGCTTTAGGCACGATAGCCATTTTTACTATATTGATTCTACCAATCCATGAGCATGGGAGATCCTTCCATCTTCAAAGATCTTCCTCAATTTCTTTCTTCAGAGATTTGAAGTTCTTGTCATACAAATCTTTCACTTCCTTCGTAAGAGTCACACCAAGATATTTTATATTGTTAGTGACTATTGTGAAGGGTGATGTTTCCCTGATCTCTTTCTCAGTCCATTTATCTTTTGTTTAGAGAAAGGCCATCGATTTGTTTGAATTAATTCTATATCCAGCTACTGCACTGAAGCTGTTTATCAGGTTTAGGAGTTCTCTGGTGGTGTTTTTGGGGTCACTTATATATATTATCATATCTGCAAATAGCGATAATTTGAGTTCTTCCTTTCCAATTTGTATCCCCTTGACCTCCTTTTGTTGTCGAATTGCTCTGGCTAGGACTTCAAGTCCTATATTGAATAGGTAGGGAGAAAGTGGGCAGCCTTGTCTTTCTTGAGTATCGAGCTTAATGAGACAGCATAGGTTCTCATTAAAGTCAGAAGGATGCTTAAAATGTCCTCAGTCAAAAGCAGTGTTTATTTCTATGGAAGAATCAAAAAGAGCCATAAATAATGAAATAAAAGTCGGAAATAGTGGAAAGGAAGAGGCAAGTTTGCTTTTTGTGCAGATGATGTAATCGTATGCCTGTAAGCAGCAGAAGAGTGAGCAGGCACCGCGCACAAGGCAAAGCACAATGGGATGTGACAGATTAACTAGAAGATACAATGGAGAAAAAGATGCCATTTCAAAAAATAATCAAAACTATGCCAGGTGGTGGTGGCGCACGCCTTTAATCCCAGCACTTGGGAATCAGAGGGGGTAGGATTTCTGAGTTCGAGGCCAGCCTGGTCTACAGAGTGAGTTCCAGGTCAGCCAGGGCTATACAGAGAAACCTTGTCTCGAAAAAACAAAATAATAATAATAATAATAATAATAATAATAATAATAATAATAACTAAACAAAACCTAGCTGACCACTCAAGGAGCTCATCTAGGAAATATGAAGGCTCTCTATGAGAAAATTTGAGCCCTGCCTGGGGCTAAGCTCTTAATAAATGTGAAGTGCCTTTGCTCTACCTGAGACCGGCTGCATCCTTAGAGTTGGACCGGATGCCTGTACCTTCCTAATCTAGGATTCATGTGCTCAACAGAGTAAATGAGTACTTCTCTATGTGAAGACAGGTTTGCTTTGTTTTATTTTCGTTTTTGTTGGTTTTGTTCTGTTTTGTGTTTTTTTGTTGTTGTTGTTTGAAAAATATAGGCAGGCCTTTGATTTATGATGTTCCTTATTTCTCCTCCTCCTGAACACTAGAATGAAAGGTATGTATGTGTCTCTATGCCTGCATTTGAAGAAAATATGAAAATTCAAGCCCTTAATGAAAAGCCATACAATTTTCTTGATAGGAAGAGTCAACATTGGAGAAATGCCATTCTATTTATTCTATAAATGCAAAGTAATCTTCAATTAAAGTATTAATATTTTAAAAACTTTTTAATCAATAGATTTCTTAAGATAACAGTTATTTCCATATAAGTAAGTAAATACTGGTAAGTAAAGTAGACTAGTTCTAGTGAATGCAAAAACCTTTTAAGATGTTATCATTTAAAGTAGTACTGACAGAAAAATGAAGAGGAGGAAGAAGATGATAGAGTATTGCTGAAAGTCAGTTCATTAACAATAAATGGAACCAGAACAGAGGAATAGCCAGGGGAGTTCTGGCCTAGACTATAAACTTTACATGATTTCTCAAAAATCTGAGCAGGGCCTAGTGCCACATACTTGTAATTCATGTACAAGGGAGGGACGGAAGCAGGAGAATCTGGAGTTTAAAGTCATGTTGAGCTGTGTAGAAAGTCAAAGGCCAGCCTAGGATACATAAGACCCTTTCTCAAAAAAAAAAAACCCGCAAAATTTTAATGTCAAAAATGAAACCACAATGGAAGAGAATGTGAATAGTTGTTGTGTTTAATCTTGTAAAATGTTGTGTAAGTTTTGGCGTGTCAGACAGTGTGAGCATGCATATGTTTATAATTTGAGGTTTTCTTTGCCATGATTTCAATAACTGTGTAGCACGTGGTATAGCTCATGA
>CACVCL010023486.1:0-15253 GCA_902729485.2 Mus minutoides
AATTTGAAGCCCTGGTTCTGGGTCTGAGGGGGTGTTTAATCTGATCAGCCTGCAGGTGCCCCTGCTCTCACCTCAGGGCTGTCCCAAGGCAAGGTGTAGGGCCAGTTCTCCCACTCATGACCTCAGGGTTAGCTCTTCCACCTGCCAAAGGTGGTGAGGGATGAGGAAGAGGAGGACCAACTGCGTCTCTCTCTCTCTCTCATCCCTAACACTGCACAGCAGACAAGAGGCAGAACCAGCTCTTTTTCGCTTAAACCCTGCTCCCACTCTCAAGACCAGCTCACCCACCACCTCCTCATCCCAAATCAACATTCCTATCCTCCCCACACAAGGTGCATGGCCCACTTACCTGATTGCTGTAGTAGTAGGTGAGAGGCAGAGACACCTCTCCTGCTCTGATGACCGGGAATCAGCTCTCCTGCCTGCCATAGGTGGCAAGGGACAGTGGGAGGCATCTCTCCCCCACCCACATCATCACATGGTAGACAAGTAGTAGGGCCAACTCTCCCATGCTCATGTGCTCTGTGCCAAGATACCCCCGTCACCAGTGTCAGCTCTATTGTGCTGCCCAGGCAAGGTCCAGTGCCCACTCTCCTGAGTGCTGCAGATGCTGACAGGGGTTTTGGGGGGGGGGGCAGGAACAGCTCTTCTGCTCTCATGGCCCAGGGACAGCTCTCCCACTAAGCCAAGGCAAAAGGTGGAGCCTTGGAGTTCTGCCCAGCCCTCAGACATCAACTTGTCCCTGGGTGGCAAGCCAGACCAGGGACATCTGCCTGGTGTTTGGAGGTAACAGTCCCCTGCTACTACAGGGCTACTGACTCCCACTGTGGTTCCTGTTGGCAGTACAGGCCAGGACTCTACCATACTCTCCTGTGAGATCGCTGGTGACTCCCATCAGGCTTTCTCTCACTACCCTCCAATTCTGCCTGTCTTCGTGGAGCCCACCTTCTGTTGCTCTCTCTTCCATTTCTTTGTCATTTACTTGCACTTCTTAATGGCACTAACATCTGTAAGCATCTGGGGTCTCAGGAGTACTATAACCCGTTCATGGATTGTGGCACTGGACAAGGGTCATCCCCGGTATGATCTGCTACTTCTGGCCTACTTCTTGCTGGACTGGTAGTCTTCTCAGGCTCCCTGCAGGACCCCATGGCACCAGTCTGGTGGTCGGTGGTCATCTTGGGCTTGCTTCTTGCCCAGGCCCGCAGTCCTCAGCAGGGTTTTTCTAATCTCTGACGCACTCCCCATTAGGTTCACGTGTTTCATGGATTGTTAGGCTACTCATCACTCAGATACTCACAGGTCAGAACACTGAGCATTGACATAGTCTCTCTCCTCTCTGCCACCTACTGATACACGTGTCACAGCAGTTATAATTCTTACTTCAGGAATATTTCATTATGAGTTTCTCTCACCGGACCCATGGACATGCCTTTTATATTTAATTTGGTGCATTACCATGGTCCAAATTGAACGATGGACTTTAAGACCAATATGCCTGATCATTCTGATACAGTGCCAACTCAACACAGGAAACACAGGATACTTTTCCCAAAGTTGATAGAAAAGCTAAAGTTTACAAAGCTTTAAATTATACATACACATGCAGAGAGAGGAGGGGAGGGAGGGAAGATGGATGAAAGGGAAAGATAGAAAAAGAGGAGAAAGAGGTTTACACACATGCCTAGAGAGGGAAAAAAAACAGAGACAGAGAGGGACAGAGAGGTGGATCCTGTATGTTCTGGAGTCATCTGAACAAAATCATATTCACATCTAGCATCTTCCATTTTATAAAGAAAGTAAAAAGCAAAATCCAAGTAACAGCGAAGTCTGGTATCTGGTATCTAGTATATTTTATTAGCTTCTCCACCATCATCCGGATAAACATCTCTAGTTTCATACGTGGAGATCTTTATATCAGCCATGTTGAGAGTCTACCAATTGGGTTTTTCTAAAAAGCTGCCATTCTTTTTTTCTTCATCAAAACTTAAATAAAATGTTCTCTGACTCCACTTTCAAGTCAATAGCCAAACTACCACAGTCTGATAGCCTTAGACTCTCATCTCAAGTAAAAATCATTCAACAGCAAAGTATCATTTGCACCAATTTATAAGAGCCAGAATGCAAGGATCATAATTTTCTAATTTGCTTTGGACCTCTCCATTCTCTGGTAACTAAAAAAAATATCTATAGCACACTCAGTAAGGGATTAGCATGAATTGATACCAACCTGTGATACTTGCTGCAAACACAGCGATTCCTGGGCTAAATTCAAATCCTACTTTCTGAGAGCTTACAACTAGAAGATAAATAAGTTGACTTAGAACAAACTAAGAACTGGTATGGTGGAGGTAACAACACAGGGACAGTGACATTTGCGTATTATTCTGTCAGCTATTTTTGTCTAAGGCCACTGAAGTATAATATACACACATCACTGTATTGTTTACAGTTCTGATTATCATGACCCTTGTCTCCAAAATGCCCAAAGATGAATCTCATTCAGTAATTTTTGTGTTTTCTACTTGAGATTGCTCTTATCTCCCTCCCTCCATGGCAGCACTCTATACAAAACTGCCTAATTAATTGATGATAGACACGTAGTTAACTGATTCCATCCCTGGCAACTTGAAGGCAATTGTCTTGCTCATACTAAATGTGATAAAAACAACAACAACAACAACAACAAATCCAAGTTGATTTTTTTTCTCAGTATCAAAGTTGATATAATTTAGTTGCTGTTACATTTTTAAGAACTTGAATTTCACTCAAGATTTTGCTCACCTCACAGACACTTGCAAATTTTAGGAGCCTAATTAACACTCCTTGAATAGATGGATTGAAGCTTTTCCATAAATATCATCTAAGGTTGAGGTGAACTGGATTTAGTTTTCTTGTGTTCTTAAGTATTCTATCCCTAAGCAGTGTATAACCCAAATAGAATTAGGAAAGTGTTTAGTCCTATAATGTTGGCACAATTTTTTTGGCTGTGGTCCCAGTGCTTGGACTCTTCCAGAAAACTTGAAATCAATAAGATGATCTGTTGTTGAATCCCCTCAGTTCTTAAACTTAAGCTCTCTGCTCCATAAAATAAATTTGTTTGCTTATTTATTTATTTATTTATTTATCTACTTACTTACATACTAACTTATTTTGCCTCTAGAAAGCAATTCTGGGTGTGCATTTTATTTGAATCCTGCCTGAAATTTTTACCGCCATCTTTGTGTATGAACAATAGCAGAATCAGTAATCTTTCTCTTGGTGCCAAAGAAAAATTGTGCCTCGAGCTCAACATTTTTTTTCATTTTTCTTCCTCTGAAGCAACCTCTATACTAGTAAATATGCTTGCCATGATAAGAGGATTCCAACAAGGACTTGTCATAGGCAATTGCTGCAATTTGGATGAGTGTACATTTGTGGATGTGGATTCTGTTCTTGGCATCATACTTCTGCTAAGTTGCTGACAGAGGTTTGTGGCTAGTGTGACTTTGTAAGTAAGCAGCTCCGAGACAAACTGGATTTCTCATTTTGATGTCCAAGGCACTCATAGGAGATATTGCTTGTAGTTTTAAAATTAATCTTTCCCTTTCAAACTCATTTCTTCTCTCAAGTGATATCTGTCAATTCCTTCTTCATCTCATGCTTTCTTCTTCTTTGTCTTTGCTGTATTTTCTTCAACCAAGGGATAGACTATCTGCCATTGTGAGTCTTAGAAGTGATTCTACAGAAAAGTAAGTAAGCACGATAAGAAGACACTTTCCACAAAGTCACTTAAAGATGTTCCCATGGTTACATGGATTGAATTGGCTAGCACTATGCCTCCTTCCCCTTTATGTTAGTTTTGATAGTTTTCTGCCATTACAGTTAAAATCCTTTGTAAAAATGAGTATGCCCAAAATATAAATAATAATAATAATAATAATAATAATAATAATAATAATAATAATAATTGGTCACTTCATACCATGTGTGTTCTTTTGTGATTGGGTTACCTCACTCAGGATGATATCCTCCAGATGCATCCATTTGCCTAAGAATTTCAAAAATTCATTGTTTTTAATTGCTGAGTAGTACTCCATTGTGTAAATGTACCACATTTTCTGTATCCATTCCTCTATTGAACGACATCTGGCCTCTTTCCAGCTTCTGGCTATTATAAATGAGGCTTCTATGAACATAGTGGAGCATGTGTCCTTATTACCAGTTGGAACATCTTCTGGGTATATGCCCAGGAGAGGTATTGCTGGATGTTCCTGTAGTACTATGTCCAATCTTCTGAGGAACCGCCAGACTGATTTCCAGAGTGGTTGTACCAGCTCGCAATCCCCAATCACAAAAGAACACACATGGTATGCCCTCACTGATAAGTAGATACTAGCCCAGAAACTTAGAATATCCAAGATACAATTTGCAAAACACATGAAACTCAAGAAGAAGGAAGACCAAAGTGTGGATACTTCACTCCATCTTAGAATGGGGAACAAAATACCCATGAAAGGAGTTACAGAGACAAAGTTCAGAGTTAAGATGGAAGGAAAGACCATCCAGAGACTGCCCCACCCAGGGATCCATCCCATATACAACCACCAAAGCCAGACACTATTGCATATGCCAGCAAGATTTTGCTGACAGGACCCTGACATAGCTCTCTCTTGTGAGTCTATGCCAATGCCTGGAAAATGCAGAAGTCATCTATTGGATGGAACACAGGGCCCCTAATGAAGGAGCTAGAGAAAGTACCCAAGGAGCTAAAGGGGGTCTGCAACCCTATAGGAGGAACAATGAGATGAACTAACCAATACCTGCCCCCCAGAGCTGTGTCTCTATTTGCATATGTAGCAGAGAATGGCCTAGTGTGCCATCAATGGGAGGAGAGGCCCCTTGGTATTGGGAAGATCATATTACCCAATACAGGGGAATGCCAGGACCAGGAAGTGGGAATGGGTGGGTTGGGAGCAGGGCGGGGGGGGGCGGGTAGGGGACTTTCGTGATACCATTTGAAATGTAAATGAAAAAAATCTAATAAAAATAATTGGTCACTTCCTATAGTTTTTGAAGTTACCTGAATTTAAAAATACAAAGGGTGTCCGTCTTCTTTTTGTTAATATGAACCCTCAAACTTTCATAGATAGTTTGCAAGTCCTTTCCTAACTTCAGAATTACTTTTTATAATACCTGTTAACCGATGTCCAGCAAACTTGAACAAGTACTATAGTCAACTCTGAATGAATCTTGTGAACTATTCTACCGTTCTAGAGCAGGCCTGGGGTTTTCAATTCTTAACAAGTTTGTAAAGGATGTTAATATTTCTGTTACATAGAACATACTTTGAAGGGCAGGTAATAGAGAGTTAGAAGCAAAGCTCTTGAATCTCTCAGTCACTGCAACCTCTCTCTCTCTCTCTCTCTCTCTCTCTCTCTCTCTCTCTCTCTCTCTCTCTCTGTGTGTGTGTGTGTGTGTGTGTTTAAGTGTGAGCATGGTTTGTGTGCATGTGTAATGCCCTACATAAATATAGAGCCATCACAAGGTTGCCTGTCAGTAAGCATTGGTCATGCTAATACCTAACTTACTGACTCAATAACACACTGGTAGTGAATGGTAGCAGACACTGCTCGTCCCACTTTATAGAATTTCTCAAAGATAATGCCTTTGTTAAACACAAGACAAGAAGCACAGCTTGGTCTTACTTCTGTCTTAGAAGAAGTAAGGTCACCTTCCAAGAGTTTCTCAATCTTGTCATTTTGTTGTCCATGGATAATCTTATAGAACCCTCTTTTTTTTTTCATAGAAATGTTGGGTGTTTGCTCTTTTATTGACAGAGTATGAGAATGCTATTTCAAAGGAAGAAAGGTTTAAGACTCTAATTTTTTAAAAAGCAGATTGAAATTAGCATCACCGAATCCCTCCTCTTTAGAACACAAAACTTCAAGGACATAATCACCTTGTTAAATATGAAACAGCAAAGGCAATGTAATCAGGAGACAGAAGGAAGCTTCTCTGTCAAGAGAGTGATGTAGTGGCTGGCATTAGTACCCTCTGAAGCAGTGGGAAGCAAATCATTTGTAAATGTAGGAAGTCAATTATCAGTAATGAAATATAGCTGAATAACTAAGAGTAATTCTCCTTCAGACTGTAGGAATGGATTGAAAACAAACTTTTCAAAGAAGCATATGCATTAGTTTTTACACACACACACACACACACACACACACACACACACACACACATCACTTTAATTGTCAGGTCCCTTTGGAGTCAAGTAGTTCCAAATGATACTTTAGCAAAAATTCTGACAGCTGGGGAAAAATCCACCTACTGAGTTACTACGTTTTAATTGAAAGCATGACAAACTTGACTAGAGAAGCAAAATTTAAAGTTAAGAAATCTGTTACTAATGCATTCTAAAATTAAATTCACTCTATTATGTATAAGGAAGAAAACCAAGTTTGTGATTTACAATGACTTTCTTTCTTTCTTTCTTTCTTTCTTTTTTTCTTTCTTTCTTTCTTTCTTATATTTCTCTCTGCTTTAAGAGAATTCACTTGCATTGCCAAGCAGAGTGGCAAGGACAAAGACTTTTGGAGAATTTCAGTGTTTAAGAAGGTAGGTGCACAAATAAGCCATTACTAAATTGTGCAAAACAGCTTAACACACGAGAGGAAGGGTGGAGTTGCCTTAAGATAAGAATTGTGGAAACAGATGTGACAGCTGCAAAAGACAATGAGGGGAAGTCATTAGGATAGACTTCAAAGAACTTTTGAAAGGTTATGGGTCATGGGAGGCCATTTTCACCCAGTCTAGGGTTTTCAATCTGACCGTCATTGATATCTGAGACAAGCTGAATCTTCATTTGTTGATCATTCCTATCCATCCAAGAAGTTTGATAGAGGTGGCACACACCATTAATTCTGACAACCAGAAATATTATCAGCTATTGACAATGAAAGGGATGGCCAAATCCCTTTCTGGAACTGCAGATAGAATCTCAGGACTTCTGACATTATCTACATTAGTCACTCATGCTTTCCAAAATAGAAAGAAAGAAAGAAAGAAAGAAAGAAAGAAAGAAAGAAAGAAAGAAAGAAAGAAAGAAAGAAAGAAAGGTAGAAACAGAGATAGAAAGGAAGGTAGAAAGGAAGGTAGAAAGAAAAGAAGAGAAGAGAAGAAGAGAAGAGAAGAGAAGAGAAGAGAAGAGAAGAGAAGAGAAGAGAAAAAGAAAAGAAAAGAAAAAGAAAAAGAAAAAGAAAAAGAAAAAGAAAAAGAAAAGAAAAATGTATCTTTGTCATATTTTTCTTTATTTATAATGTGGTCATTTGTTTTCATGGATGTGCAAATTGAGCTTAATGTAGCCCAAGGCAAAAGCAGAAGTTTCCAAGTGGGTAATGTGGCATTAATATTGACCTTTGGAGTCTGCAATATTTACTTAAAATATAGGTTTAGTTGCAACTCAGTTCGAGTGATCTCCTTGGCTATAACATAAAATTGTTCTCCTGCAGTGGATGCTAAAGGCAAGTTAGTGGGTACTGAACATTGAGAGATTAATGAAGAATTCCATCAAACTTAGAACCCTCAACCACACTTTCGTTTGCTGTTAGGTGAATAATTTCTGGTAGTGTTCAAGACTATTTAGCAAAAGCTTATTTGGACAATTTAGCAATGGCTTATTTGTGCTTTATCTATTGAAAAGGCAGATTGCTACATTCCAATAAAAGCTCACTCTAACCCAATAATCAAAGAGATTACTGGAATAAAATATAAACTGGAAGTTGAAACTTAGCCCAGTTTTTTGTAGACATAAGGCAGCTTAATAAATAATATTATTAGGAAAGCATGGTTAGGTATAAACAGATGAGTGCTGTCAGTTAACTCACAATGAGTTTTTTTTAAAATATAATTTGTCAATATCTGCAGGGTAAACACATACACAATGGCCAGTCTCAATTCGCAAGTGTGGCTGAACAGACTAGGCTCCAGTAGAGTGAGAATGAAGCATGAATGGCTAAACCTGTGAAATACGTGTTCTAGCTCACATTCCCAAAGTCATCCACTGGGGAGAGGAATGTCAAGAGGCAGAGGAAATGTTTTCAGGGATGTTTTGGAAACACTCATCCATCAGGCACTAGCCTAATTTCTTTAATCTTGAACAATGGAGAATAATACCAGTCACTGAAATCAACATTTTAGACATAGCCTGGATGGAGACACTGTGGCTTGGATAAATATTTACTTTAGAAATATAACTAATCTATATTTTATCATATTATGCCTCTAAAAATACTAAAACAAAAGAATATACAAGTAGATTGCTTATTATCATCTAAGGCTTAACTAAACATGTCTTAGAGTATTGTATTGGTATAATAAGCCCCACATTATATAAGTAACAGAGATATCCTAGAAGTCTATAGCAATTTTATATATATATATATATATATATATATATATATATATATATATATATATATATATATATATATATATATATATATATATATATATATATATATATATATATATATATATATATATATATATATATATATATATATATATATATATATATATATATATATATATATATATACATATAAATATATACATATACATATATACTCAATGTACCAGACCCATATATTTATGACAGAATAGGGGTTTTGTTCAAATGAACTTAATAAAAGTTTGTATAAAGTATATATGTGTCATATTCTCTTTTATAGTTAAAATTTCTTAATTAAATACAATTTATTAATTTAATAAAATTAATTTAATTTAACTTTTAATTAAAGATCCCTTCTTTACTTTTGTTCCTCCAACCCATCCCATGGCCTTCCATTGGGAATTTGAAATAAATTCTCTGAATTCCATTGTCTTCAATTCCCTCTGAGATATATCATCTGAACCTTATTAGAGACAAAAGGATATTAGCATATCTAAACTTTGAAATATTTACTGTTCTCTTGGAGCTCCTGAGATGCCTCGGTGAGTAAAGGTACTGATGTCATGCTTGGCCATCTCAGTTTGATACCTGGGACCCACATGGTGGTTGAACAGAATTGACTGCTTCAAGTTGTCCTATGACTTCTATGGGTATACTGTGGCATAGATGCTCTCCCCTCTGTCACTCCCAACCCACACACAAATAAGGTAATGTTATTTTTAAAAAATATATAAAAGTATTTACTACTGAAATTCTGATACCAATGCATTTATCCAAGGGCTAAAGTCTCCATTCTGTCTGTGCCAGAGGAAAGCGTCCATGAGGCCTCAGTAGCAAATGGAAAGGATGTTGAACCTTTTGCCAGGAGAGACAATACAGAGAGATGATGACGATTTCCTGTAAAGAAAAAAGTATTGGAAAAATATGTTATATATACCATGAGAAATGAGTTTAAGGCAAAATAGAATATACACAGGTTATGTTAAAAGATTTACAAGTAAAACCAATTTTCAAGTTAGTTTTAAAGCAACTAAACACTGTCCTTGCTACATTAATACTAAATGCATCAATAAAGAATAACTACATTTTGTTAACAATGGTACACAGCACTTTCTATTCAAGTGGCTTTATACTCAGGTTAACAGTTCAACAGGAGAACAAAGTAGAGACTCTCTCAGAAGAAATATATTAAAAAAACAAAGGACATTCAAGGGTCCACTATAAATAGAGAGAGAAAAGAAAAAAAACTGGTAAAAGAAAGAGGGACCAGTGGCTATGACAAATTATTTCAGCTCTCCAAAGCCAGTAACTTGGTGGATAGATACAATAATGATAGTTATATAAAGAAGCAATTCTGGTGTGGAAAGGCAAATCTAGAGACTGGAATAGTAGGATATTCTGTTTATTTTTTTTTTTTTTCATTTAAGGGATGGTGAGATAGATAGCTTAATGAGTAAAGGTGACCATAGACCTGAGTTCACTTGCACATGCATACAATAAATAAAGGCAATAAAAAAATTCAACACATTTTTCTGGGTGTTGGTGGCGCACGCCTTTAATCCCAGCACTTGGGAGGCAGAGGCAGGCGGATTTCTGAGTTCGAGGCCAGCCTGGTCTACAAAGTGAGTTCCAGGACATCCAGAGCTACACAGAGAAACCCTGTCTCGAAAAACAAACAAAAACAAAAAAACAACAACAACAAAAAAAACCCAAAGAATTCAACACATTTCATGATTCACAGAAATATTTCTATAATGAATCTGAGTAATTTTACCAAATGAAACAAAAACAAAAGGCAGAGATATATACTGCAGGATATTGATCATTGCTTGGCTTTTTCACTTAGATTAGAAATAACCCATGTTTTAAGATAGAATAATGAATTAAATTGTGATTTATTTATAGATAGGATATTTTATAGCTATTAAGAAGCATAATGAGTTCCAGAACAGCCAGGGCTACACAGAGAAATCCTGTCTCGAAAACAAATAAACTAAAAGAAGCAAAAGCATAATGAATATATTTATGGTAATTTTAAAATAAAGATGCTGTCTTAAGGTTTTATTGCTGTGTAATAGGCACCATGACCAAGAGAACTCTTTTGTTTTGTTTTGTTTTGTTTTGTTTTGTTTTGTTTTGTTTTGTTTTTCCAGACAGGATTTCTCTGTATAGCACTGGCTGTCCTGGAACTCACTTGGTAGACCAGGCTGGCCTCGAACTCAGAAATCTGCCTGCCTCTGCCTCCTGAGTGCTGGGAATAAAGGCGTGCGCCACCACGCCCGGCCCAAGACAACTCTTATACAGGCAAACATTTAATTGGGGCTGGCTTATAGTTTGAGAAGTTTAGTCCTCGTGAGAACCATGGCAGCGTGTCGGCAGAATTGGTGTTGGAGGAGCTGAGTCTTCTACATCTTGATCTGAAGGCAGTCAGGAGGAGACTGTCTTCCACAGGCAGCTAAGAGGAGTGACCCTTTTCATTAGGCAGAGCTTGAGCATTAGGAGACCTTGAAGCCTACTTACTCAGCGACGCACTTCTTCCCAAAAGGACACAGTTCCTCATAGTGCCACTGCCCATGGGGCAAGCATATTCAAGCCACCACAGATAATTCTCTACTTTGCTGGATCCTGCTTACCTGATATTTCCACCAATATGCTTTTAAATATATTAATTTACATGGTTCTCTTTTGTTCTATAAGAACTCCATGAAAGTATTTGCACATCATAAGATTACTAGGACTATCTAAATCTAGACCGTAGTCGCTTACTCATACCTAACTCAAGAATCAGCTCTTATTTTCTTATTATTTCACATTCTTTGTATATGCATGTAAAGACAAACAATTACATATAATATATCCAGTCTCAGTTTTAAAAGAAATTTCTTAAGTATAGTAAAAGGTCCCAGACAATGTTGATGTCATGGTTTCTATCCATGCCAACATTTGAATATAAACTCTTCAAATACAAGCAATGTATCACTGATAATTTTTTCATCATTACTACTCCACTCAGTTAAATATATTGAGTAGTTATTATTTAATGATTGAGTACATTAATATGCTTGAATATATGAAAGTATAGAGAGCTCATAGAATGCCTCTGTAAATAATTATCCTAGCTTGCCTACCCCATAAAAGCTAAACTGAAGAGTTATGTTCAAAAAAGGAAAAAAAAATACAGTCCAAAGTCTTTTGATTAATTAGTCAGAATCTATCATATGAATTTAAATGTTTTGAGGTTTTTCTGATTTATGACTTAGTGAGAGGCAGAATCCAAGTACTTAGATATGAACTTCTTGAAGTGTTCAGCATTTGATGGCTGCTTTACAGAAAGCCAATACTGTTTCTGATGGTAACACCTTACACAGTGAAACCATTGCAAATAAAAACTTAAATTGAGTGTGGTTTTTAGGAGAATAGCACCATTGATGATATGATATTCCCCATGAATGTGGTCACTGGGAACAAGTTGAGAAGCATTCTTTTAGTTTGTGAAAATTTAAAGTAGTTGGTGATGATGTATTAAATTTCTATGTAGATTAGTAAACTTCTCAATGAATCAGGTCTGAGGTTTTCTTTGTTCTGTATTTTACACCTTATTCCACTCTAACTTGAACAAACATATGCCATGGGGCATTATAGAAAAACATTATATATTCATACAGTATCATCTGATTTCTGAAAAGCAGCTCAGAGAGAAATCTAAAAAGTTATGAAATGCTTTCTTCTTTCAGATTTATGTTAGATTACATGAGGTAGAAAAATGTAGATGAGCATCCATAGTGCGTTATTTTTATGATCCTCAGTTTCTTGGAAAGTAGGAATATTGGCAAATAGTCTGTGTGTAAAATGACATAATTAAATCTCTGGGCTTCTTTAACTGATCTGAAATGTACAGAGCTTTGACCCAAAGATTCTATTTCTATATGTTTTATGTACCTAAATTTGTGCTTATTAAAATAATCCATATGTGGGTAAATATTACCTCCAATAATTTAAAAATGTTTAAGGAAAGTAACTGGAATGTTCATTAATTTTAGCCTAGTTAATACAGTATAGCATTTAAATGCATTACAGCCACACTAAAAAGAATAAAGGGCATATTATATTCTATCATGATAGATCTGATAACATAGTTTGAAAATCATAGAAGACAAAATTTTAATTAGTAGAAATAAAAATGAAACATTCAACTGAATTTTATGCAAAACATGAGATGATATAAAATCACAACAGAAGTCCCTGTAGAGAAGCACAGAGTACAAAGACGCTGCCTACGGTCTACTCATTTGCACCTTTGACTTCATGTTATGTGTGGATATCATCTGATCATGCTAATAGAACCTATAAATATTTAATATTGTAGTGTTTATCTTATTTTCCAACAACAAAGTATATTTATGTTTTGATCATCTATAAAACATAAAGCATAAACACTGTAAAAGATATAATAATTTGGGATGTCTATTCATATGAGAACTATGATATTCTTAGACTTAAGAGTACCATAAAGCAGAAAACAACTATTTATTAATACAACTGCATATGCAGCTATTATGCAAAGTATGGTATAATGCTGTGCTGTTAGAAGCTGTGACTTATTCACAGCCATCATCTTTAATTAATTTTGTTTTTATTGTTCAGCTTAATAATTTAAATTGCTGTGTAAATTCAAACTTTTTGCTGTCATTTATCATTTTATATTTTGTTAATGTTTGAGAATTTCTTACAGCATGCTTTTTATTACATTTACCTCCAACTCCTTCCCCTGTCTCCTCTCAGATCCATCCTTAACTCCCTGACCCAGCAATTATTGTCCTCTTTCTTGTTTATTGTTTGAATAACCCATTGATTCAAAATCTTGATGCCTCTATATTCCTGTGCGGGGGATCATCTGCTGGAATATGTTCAAGTTTTTAGGGGCCAAATCCCTCCCCTAGAAACCATTAGCTGTCAATAGCTCTTCAGGAGTGACGGCAGGTGAGTTTCTTTCATCTCTATGCTAGAATGTTGACTGGCTTGATCTTGTGCAGGGAATCACAGCTTCTGTGAGTTCATGAGTTCAGTGGTCCTGTTATATCCAAAAGACACATTTCCCTCTAGTCCTTCGTGACATTTGGCTCTTTCAGTCTCCTTGCTCCCTCCTCCTTGGTGGTCCTTGAGATTTGGAGAGGAGGTAAAATATAAATGTCCCATGTGTGGCTGAACACTCTGCTAATATTCACTCTCTGCAATTTTCCCAACTGCGAGATTCTGAATTAACTACCATCCACTGCAGAAAGGTCTCCAATAATGTCTAAGCGTTATGCTTAACTGCAAAGCTCATAATTTCCTTTGCCTTTACATATGAAACTAATTTCGTTTGATATACAAATACTACATGTATTGCCACTTAATGACTTCTAGGCTGTTTGCATGTCTTGCTTACTTTAAATGGAGAAGTTATGAACGTGGATGACAATATATATCAGTTATAGTGACTAGAGTCATTTGCATATATGCAAAGAGTGATATAATTGGCTAGTGTGGCAGGTCACATTTTAGTTTGCTGAGGAACTGGAACACTGATTTTCACAGTGGCTGTGCCAGTTGGCACTCCCACCAACAGTGCATAAGAGGTCCCCATTCCCCACATATTTGCAGCTGTTCATTGTCTTCCTGTTTCCTTAATCTCAGCCATTCTGACTATGGTGAAATAGCACCTTAAAGTGGATATAGTTCACATTTTCCTGATAGCTCAAGATAGCAAACACTGTAAGATGCACGACTCGTCTTACAATTAAGTTGTTTGTTTTCTTGGTGTTTAGATTTGTGTGTTCCTTGCTTATTCTAGACACAATCCTCTGTCAAGTTTATGGATGGCAAAGATTTCTTCTCATTCTATAAGCTGATTCTTAAGTCTATTACAGTTCCCTTTGTAGTACAAAGGCTTTTTAAAAATTAATTTCATGAAACCCCATTTATTGGTTATAAGCATTACTTCCTGATAAGCAGGTTCCCATACAGAAAGTCCTTACCTGAACCTGTGTGCTAGGCAGTACTCCCTATTCTTTCGTCTATAAATTTTAGAGTTTCAAGTCTAACATTGACATCATTGGCCCATTTGGAATTGATTCGTGTACAGGGTGAGAACTATAACTAACAATTTACTAAACCAGCGTAAGTCCTAACTGCATTCTAAATATTTATCCTTATACCCACAAATAAATGCAGCTCTCATTCCTCAACAAAGAAACTTCTTTTTACCACAGATGGAGGCGATTACAGTGAAAATGCTCTGCTCAAAATGCAGAGAACAAGTAACCATGTGCTGCCCGGCTCCCATGACCCATCTACAACACAGCTTCTGCACCTAAGGCCCAGAGAACATTATATATTATATACATTATTGTGTATTTTATGTTATATATTATATATCTAATATACCATATGCATATGATATATAACTATATATATCCATTTAATTATATATATATATGTGTGTGTAATTGTAATACATACATAAATATATGCATATATACACATATACATGCATAATGCATATGTAGATAATACATTATATATGCATATATATATATACATAATATACTGTGCCATATATACACATAGAACACACACATATACACACACAAACACACACACACATACTGGCTTAAATATATGCTAATATATACATATATACAGAACATATGCATATAGCATATATGTGTATATATGATACCGACACAGTATATATATATATATATATATATATATATATATATATATATATATACACACACACACACATACACACACATACATACACATATATAT
>CACVCL010023490.1:0-15247 GCA_902729485.2 Mus minutoides
CAGGGCTGGTAAGATGGCTCAGCGGGTTAGAGCACCCGACTGCTCTTCTGAAGGTGATGAGTTCAAATCCCAGCAACCACATGGTGGCTTACAACCACCCGTAACAAGATCTGACGCCCTCCTCTGGTGTGTCTGAAGTCAGCTACAGCGTACTTATGAAGAATAATAAGAAATGAATCCTTGGACCGGAGAGACCAACCGGAGCGAGCGAGCAAGGCTGTCTGGAGTAAGCGGAGCCAAACGGGGATGGCTGGAGCAAGCAGGGACAGCCGGAGCTAGTGGGGCCGAACGGGGACGGCCGGAACGAGCAGGGCCGACTGGAGCGAGCAGGGCTGGCTGGAACAAGTGGGGGCCATATGGGGGCGGCCGGGAGCGAGTGGGGCTGGCTGGCGGTCGAGCGAGGTCGAGCGGAGCGAGCGGGGTTGACCGGAACAAGGGAAAAAAAAAAAAGGTAAGTGCCACTACATTTGGCTCTGCTTTTAAAAATTTATTTGCCAGGCATGGTGAAACTCACTTATAACCACCGAGGCAAGTGAATCTTTAAAAGTTGGAGGCTGCCTGGTCTACATAGAAAGTACCAGGCCAGCAGGGTTATATAGTGAGACCTTATCAAAAAAAATTATGTGTATGCATGTTTTACCTTCATGTGAGCATGTCTGGCACCTGAAGAAACCAGAAGAGGGCATGAGATCTGGTGGAATTAGAGTTAGGAGAGTTAATAAGCCAACAGGTAGGTACTGGGAACCAACTCCACATTCTTGGCAAAAGCAGCAAGAACTCCTAACTGATGTGCCATTTCTCCAGCCTGTTTGTTTGTGAGAGGGGATCTTGCTAAGTAGCTCAAGCTGGCTTTAGACTTTTGATATTTCTGCTCCTTTTTTTTTTCTTTGAGACAGGGGTTTCTCTGTGTAGCCCAGGTTGGCCTCGAACTCAGAGATCTGCCTGCCTCTGCCTCCCAAGTGCTGGGATCAAAGGTGTGTGCCACCACTGCCTGGCCACATTGCTAATTTTGATAACAGATTGTCTGACTCCAGATACAAACTCTCTGTCATGTCCATGTATTTAAAATGCTTTCCTAGGGGCTGGAGAGATGGCTCAGTGGTTAAGAGCACTGATTGTTCTTCTAGAGGTCCTGAGTTCGATTCTCAACAACCACATGGTGGCTCACAACCATCTGTAATGGGGTCCAAGGACCTCTTCTGGTGTGTCTTGAGAGTGACAGTGTACTCACATACAAAAAGTAAATAAGGGGCTGGTGAGATGGCTCAGCGGGTTAGAGCACCCGACTGCTCTTCTGAAGGTGATGAGTTCAAATCCCAGCAACCATATGGTGGCTTACAACCACCCATAACAAGATCTGTCGCCCTCCTTTGGTGCGTCTGAAGTCAGCTACTTATGAAGAATAATAAGAAATGAATCCTTGGACCGGAGAGACCAACCGGAGCGAGCGAGGCTGTCCGGAGCAAGCGGAGCCGAACGGGGACGGCCGGAGCAAGCCAGGACGGCCGAAGCTAGCGGGGCTGGAGCGAGTGGGGCCGAACGGGGACGGCCAGAACAAGCGGGGCCAACCGGAGCAAGTGGAGCCGATTGGAGCGAGCGGGGCTGGCTGGAACAAGCGGGGGCTGTATGGGGGCGGCCGGGAGCGAGTCAGGCTGGCCGGAGCAAGCGGGGGTCGAGCGGAGCCGGGTTGACCGGAACAAGGGAGGAAAAAAAAAAAGTAAATAAATCTTAAAACAAACAAACAAACAAAAAAACCTACTAAGCCTACTAAAAATGATAAAAAAAAATTCACATCTTCCTGGCTGGGGCCTGTTTTCTCTCTTTTGGTAATAGTACTTGATAATAATGCATAGAAGTTACTAATTTAGTTTTCTGCTTTTTTTTTTAAGATTTATTTATTATTATATCTAAGTACACTGTAGCTGCCTTCAGACACACCAGAAGAGGGCATCAGATCTCATTATGGATGGTTGTGAGCCACCATGTGGTTGCTGGGATTTGAACTCAGGGCCTTTGGAAGAGCAGTCGGNTAGTACTTGATAATAATGCATAGAAGTTACTAATTTAGTTTTCTGCTTTTTTTTTTAAGATTTATTTATTATTATATCTAAGTACACTGTAGCTGCCTTCAGACACACCAGAAGAGGGCATCAGATCTCATTATGGATGGTTGTGAGCCACCATGTGGTTGCTGGGATTTGAACTCAGGGCCTTTGGAAGAGCAGTCGGCGCTCTTAACCACTGAGCCATCTCTCCAGCCCGTTTTCTGCTTTTTATGTCCATATATTCAGGTCATAACTATTCTCCTATAACATATCCTGTACAAGTTTCTTGCTTGTTTACCCCTAGCTGGCCTGGAACTCATTATATAGACAGGCCTGGGCTTGAATTTGTGGATGATCATCTTGCCTGTAAGATGTGAGGCTTGAGTCAGCACACCTGGACCAGGACTGATATTTATCCATTTATTTATTTCAGAGACTCTCGCTGTGTAGGCCTAGCTGGCCTAGAACTCTCAAACCTCCGACTCATGGAGATCTCTCAGCCTCTGTTTCCCGAGTGCCGCCAAACTGGTTCTTATAAGGAGCAAGGAAAACTAGAAAAGTAGCACATGCTTGAAATTCTAGTCCTTGGATGGCAGAGGCAGCGGGGATCGCTTGAATCCAGGAGTTCCAGGCCAGCCTGGACAACATAGACTCGGGTCTCCAAAACAAGATTAAAAAAAAAAACAAGCCAGGTGTGGTGGCGCACGCCTTTAATCCCAGCACTGGGGAGGCAGAGGCAGGCAGATTTCTGAGTTCGAGGCCAGCCTGGTCTACAGAGTGAGTTCCAGGACAGCCAGGGCTACACAGAGAAACCCTGTCTCAAAACACAACAACAACAACAACAACAAAACAACAACAAAACCAAAAACCAAAAACAAAAAACCTTGTAAACCAAACAAACAAAAAATATAGCTGTTCACTAGGAACACATTCACTGTCAAGGTGAACTCTGTTATGCTGTTCTATGGACTCCAGCTTCAGGTTCCCTCACTGAGAATCCTTCTGACCCAAATCCCAACAATAAAGGAGGACCAGGACTTGAACACTTGGCTTGATGTTTCAGTAATTTATTCTCAACACAAGCTGGGGTCTGGGCAATGAGGAGGGGACTTTGTGGGTTTTGCTAAGCTGCCCTGTGGCCAGAGCAACATAGCCAAAGGATGAGGGCTAGGGAGGTGAGAGCAGCCTTGAGGCCTGGCAAGGGGTGTGGAGTGGCTTTTGAGGCTCTATGGAGGACCTGGCTGTTTGGCAGCTTTGTCACCTTCAAGTGTGTGTCCTGGTGTTGGTCCTCATGAGGCTGAAGCAGCAGGTGGGAGTGGCAGGTGTTGCTCTGCTGCCTCTCAGGAAACTTGACCTCCACAGGGCTCTGCCCAAGGCTTTTCTCTCTCACCTGGGGGAGGTAGTCAACCGTAAGACACCCATCTGTGATAGGCAATCTTAAGTGTTTGCTTGACTCCACCTATAATCAACCAAAACCCAAACAGCTGGCCATGCCTGTGAGCCATTTTCTTTTTGTCTTATTCTCTCTGTTTCTTTTTTCTAGACAGGGTTTCCTCTGTGTAGTTTATTTATTCTCTCTGTCTCTCTGTCTCTGTCTCTGTCTCTCTCTCTCTCTCTTTTAAGACAGAGTTTCTCTGTATAGTCCTGGCTGTCCTGGAACTCACTCTCTTCCTGGAACTCAGAGATCCACCTGCCTCTGCCTCCTGAGTGGCATGGATTAATGTGTCAGCACCGCCCAGGCAAGCCTCAAACTCATAGAGACCCACCCTTTCCACCTCCCAAGTGTTAGGATTAAAGGTGTGGGCCAGGATGACCAACTATTTTTTATTTTTGGACAGGATCATTTGAGGTAGCTGGATCCACCAAAAACTTGGCCACACCTCTGGTAGCTGCCCAAATAAAAGGACATGCAAGAGAGAAGCGTTTGGTTTTTGCCTGCTTTCCCTCTTTCTCGATGGAAGGCTCATCCTGTCTCCGATACTAAAATACAAAGAAGTAGTATTAGAACCTACTTCTCTGGGATTCTCATGGATACTAAAGACCAAAGGCTCCCCAGAAAGCCCCTAGGTCTCCAGCACTGGTTTGGGGCCACTAAGGCATCCAGTCATGTGCACTGAGCAGCTAGTCCATTGTGGCCTTTCTGTCAGGAGACAGCCATTGCTGGACTACTGCTCCATACAGTCTCTATCCATTCTCTTCTCTTAGAGAGGCCTGACTAACACACTATCCTTTCTCCATAACCTGTGTACCTGTTCCACTTGTCTGAATACCCGAAGCAGGTTTCCTCGAAGGACACCTTGAAGCTCTTGTTCATCCCAGCCGCGACTCAGCAACTCCTCTATGAGCACTGGGTATGTAGACACATCCTCCAGCCCCTGAGGGAACCTGTGCAGACGGCCACCC
Source organism: Mus minutoides (assembly GCA_902729485.2). Classification (NCBI taxonomy): domain Eukaryota; kingdom Metazoa; phylum Chordata; class Mammalia; order Rodentia; family Muridae; genus Mus; species Mus minutoides. The sequence continues at coordinate 4,449 of CACVCL010023490.1, forward strand.
TGAGACCTTGGCCCTGAGACCTGGTCTCGAGCCTGCACTCCCACCAGCTCAGGCATACATGACTAAAAGGGCCAAGTTCTTTAGATTAGTGAACGCAGCATTAGGAAGGATGGATTTAACCCGTGGCTGTACCCACACAGCTCTTCTGGGCTAAGGAGTGGTACGTGATTGGAATTCCTTTAACCTGGGAATGGGGAAAAGGAGATGGGGGCTGGGAGACCAGAACTTGTGGTTGAGGCCTGAAGGATGGTCAGACTTTTGGATGGGGAAACCGAGGCTAAGGGGTTTGCTGCTGCAGCCCAACCCAAGATAAGCCCAGGGGAAGTACCTTCCAGACCCATCATAGCTTCCACCGATCCCAATGAACTCAGATCCAATGACTGTCCTGATGTGGTCAAAATGATCTGGGAAGTAGAGGTTGGTTGGTCGAAGAATTAGCAATCGGGAGCATTTCTAACCCGAGGAAGTGTGGTCCTGACCAGTTACCCTGCCCTCCTGGCTGTGGCAGCTGCCTGTTCAACTGGTTGCTGTGGCAACAACCAGGACAAGGCTCTCTTAGACCTTTCCTCCCCTCTAGGTCCCTTGAGGATCTTGTGGGGGCTTGCCTGTCCTGTCTTGAGGTGTGGGAATTAAGGGTGGCTCAAAGATTGAGAGCAGAAATGGGACTTAAGTGGGATCAAACCCATCAGCGCCGACCAGTCTTACATCTGGGGGCAGTACCGAGTGGAGTTTACCGTCCCTGGAGGGTCTACCATTGCCCAGTGTGTGCTAGACTATTAGAGCTGTCTGAGAGCCCTGGTGGCTACAGTTCAAGTCGGAATTGCAAAAAGAGTTGAGGTGTGGTTACGGCAGGGCTGGAGAGATGGCTCAGTGGTTAAGAGCATTGGCTGTCCTTCCCAAGAGGCCCCAAGTTCAATTCCCAGCACCCACATAGTGGCTTACAACTGTCTGTAACTCTAAAATTCCAAGGGAGGTGACATCTTCTGTCCTGGGGACCTCCATGGGGCACTAGGGATGCACATGATACACAGACATACATGCAGGGAAAATACTCACAAACAACAACTTTTTAAATTAAGAAAAGCTGAGACAGGACGTACCTGCTACAGTGGACACGTTAGCAAACAGACTGCACTGTAGCACCCCCATGGATAGTGTCACCATCACAATGCCACCGTTCTTCTTCTACAGGGACAAAGGGGCAGTCAGTCCAGACCCTCTGGACCACCATTGTGCTTGCTTCCCTTACTGCGGGAAGCAATCCAGCAGGTGCTGAAAGAACCTTTTCTCCTGGATTGATTTGGGCCTGGGTTTCAGAGATGGAGGATGGTTAACCAGCCTGATACTGTGGGTCAAGAATCTCCTCCCAGATGTGGTGGCACATGCCTGTACACCAGGCCTTGGGAGGCTGAGGCAGAAGCATTATGAAATCCAGGTCAGGCTGATATATGCAAGATGTCCTATCTCAAACATACAAACAAACAAACAAACAAACAGACAGGAGTCTCCTTCTTTGCATCTCTTTTGGAATTCTGAGACAGGACCTTGCCAGGTAGCTCAGGCTAGCTTCAACCTGCCGCCTTGGGAAGCAGGCGCATGGTCTACCTGCCTTAACCTCTCAAGTGTTTGGGTTACAGGCATGTGCCACCATGCCTGGCTTTAAGATACAGATAAGTCCTAAGCCTAGCACTTGAGAGGCAGAAGCAGGCAGAACTCTTTGAGTTCAAGGCCATCCTGGACCATCAAATTTCAGGACACCCAGGGCTACATAGAGAAACCCTGTCTGGGTGGGAAGGGGGATAGACACTTTAGATCGGTTGTTCTCAACCTTCCTACGGCTTTTTGACCCTTTAGATGTTTGTGCTGGCCACTGGACCATAAAATTATTTTCAGTACTACTCTGTGCAATAGCATGAAGTAGCATCATTTTGCTACTGTTATAAATCACATTGTAAATATTTTTGAAGACAGAGATTTGTCAAAGGGGGTCTTGAGAAATGTTGCTCTAGATAAAGTGTATTTAGTACTGGGTTTGAGGGCCCCAAGTGGCTACTCTACTCACCAGAAGTTGTAGTATGTCATCAGGAATATTCAGCAAATTGTCACACACCGATCTAGCCGCTGAGTGTGAGAAGATCACAGGAGCTCGAGACACCTCTAGGGTCTGCTTCACTAAGGTGTCCGAAGCGTGGGACAAGTCTATCATCATGCCCAGACGGTTCATTTCTTCCACTACTTTCTGGGGGGAGGGGGGACAGTTGGGTTTGGGAGGGAGCAGAGTGTGTCAGGGAGCAAAGGTGTGGTCAAGAATCTCTAGGAAATGCATAGGGCAGAGGCTATGGTACATCCATGTGTCCTCACCTCACCAAAGCTTGTCAACCCACTAATGTTGGTGTAGAAATGGTGTCTGAATTTCGTGGCACTTTCTGCCCTGCAAGACAGACAAGAGAAAGCAAATCCTGGCTGGCTAGAGCTTAGCTATCAGTGACTGAGGCCTCTCTTTTTCCATCCTACACCTTGAACAGATGAGGACCAGGCCCGGCTACTTTCTGGAAATGTGAGGGACCTGTGAGGCGTCCAGCCTTTCCCAGTGAGTTACTTTAACTTCACTCTTGTCAGGCCCATGCTGTGAAGGGCCTCACACCATTCCTTCCTCACACATCGGACAGGCCGCCCCGCCCCCAGCCAGGCACTGTGCTCACCATGGTGTGCTGCAGGTAAAGGTGAGAGTCAGGTAGCGCACTCCTAGCTCATAGAAACTGCGCAATACAGCGAGGCTGGTGTCCAGTGAGTGACCACCCTCTACACCAATGAGACAGGCCAGCTTCTGACTGTTATTCAGACCTAGAAAAGAAGGCGCGTAGGGTGGGGTGGGGGAGGGGTGAGTCAAATGATCCTATTCCCAAGGAAAGAACTTCTGGAGTCAGTCCCAAGCTCTTTCCTGGCTCACCATCAGCTGAGGTCACTAGCTCCAGCTCAGGGTAAGCAGAACACATGCGACGAATGAGATCAATCTGCTCCAGGGCTAGGCGTACCGCATCCCGGTCCTGGGTTTGGCATGGGATGTAGGCTGACCAGAACTAGGAGTAGGTCCAGAGGTCCACAGTGAGGCCAGTATGGTCTTCAAAGCCTTAGGCCTGCCCTTCCTGCCTCAGCCCCTACAGCACCCATTTAAATCAATGGCTCTCCATAGTACCCTCATGATAATTAAGCCTGGCAGCCAGTGGACATGCTGGGGCTGAGTGACACGGAGCCGCTTATTGTCTGTGATCCTATGTGAATGTCCCAGGCAATGTTACCATATCCTTTGTGGATCCAGCAACCCCCCCCTCCCACACGCACAAGAACATTCCTGATTATTTTATACGTATTTCCACTAACCCTGAGCATCTAAGTAGCTCTTCTGTGTTGGCCTTCAAACGCTTTATATGTTCTTGCATGGCAGTGTACGGCATGCTCCAAATACCTAGTTATTGAGAGCCTGGCCTTCTCAGGTTTCTGTGTGCCCAACCAGCATTCTCATCATTCTGGTACTGCGTTACCTGGGCACCCACAAGGCCATCCCTGAGCCTATCCAGGTTGGTCTGGCCACGGGTGAAATTGCGCAGATTCACATCCTCCAGCTTGTTCTGGAAAAGTTCTCTCAGGAGCAGAGGCAGGTCGTTGTGGCTGGAGATGGTGTGGTCAGCGTGAGAACATGGCCTCCAGAACATGGCAGTTCCATAGACAATGGGGTCAAAGGGAGAGGGGGAGGTCCCCGTGTATGGCAAAGGGAAGGTATGAGGGGGAGGGGTGCTCCTTGATAGTATAACTTAGCCCCTAATGCTTCATACGTACATACGTACCCATCCACAAGTGGGAAGTCTCGCATCAGGGCCAGTGCTTGCTCTCGAAGGCGAGGGTCACTGGTCACGCCTGACGTGGATGTGTCATTAGGAGTGCCTGGAGCGGTCGTGGCATTGGAGGCTCCCGGTGTGGTCGGAGCACTGGAGGGGCTCGGGATAGTCTGGGTGCAGGTTACCCACAGAGACGGAACTAGAACTAACACCCCCAGCAGGGACAGCCGGTGGCCCAGAGGCCACAGGCCGAGCGCGCGTGGACCCTCAAGACCCGCGGGCTGCATGTTGCTCAGTCTTGGTCACAAGAGCGCTTGAGAAGGGCAGGGATAGGGCAGAGGACGACAATGGGTTCGGACCTTCGATTCAGGGTCCCTAGGACGTGGCCTCGCTCGGAAGGGCTTCCAGTCACCCTGCTGCGCAACGGACGCTCTGGAATTTTCCACTCCTACAAGCGCAGTCGCTAGAGGGCACCACTGCCCTTCCGCTCCTCCAAGAAGAAGGGCGCCCCCTTGGGTTTGGCGGGTCTCTGCTTGCAGTGCTCGCTCGTCAACTCCCTCATTGTTTGTGGCTGAGTTGAAGGAACCTGGAAGTGGAGATCAACAGCCAGGAGCCCCCTGGCTAGACCTAATGTGTGTTAGTGCCTGAAAGGGCCGGTGCCTTTAGTGGGGTCAAATATTCCGTGATGTGCTAAGTTCCGTGTAGAGGAGTGAATTAGATCTGTGTGGGTTTTGTTAGGTTTTAGTCTTGTTTTGTTTTTTGTTTGTTTGTTTCGAGACAGGTTTCTCTGTATAGCCCTGGCTGTCCTGGAACTCACTCTGTAGACCAGGCTGGCCTTGAACTCAGAAATCCACCTGCCTCTGCTGGGATTAAAGGCATGCACTGCCACGCCCGGCTTAGTCAGTCTTGTTTTTGTGGTAAGGTCTTGTTATATTGCCTGGGCTGGCCTGGATCTCCTGAGTTTAAGTTATCAGCAGTACTGCTGTTATCTAGAGATACACTGCTACTAACAGAAGACTGTCCAGCCAAGTGTATAATCCTAGCAGTCAGAAGGCAAAGGCAGGGCTGTGAGTTTGTAGCCAACTCGGGCTACATAGCAGTACCCTGCATTAAAAGAAAACAAAAAACAACAAAACCCCACCAAGTCATGCATAGTAATTCACATGCATAATTCCAGTACTTGGAAGATTGAGGCAGGAGAATTTCAAAGCAGTCAAGGGCAACGTGGGCTACACAGAGTTCCAGGCCAGTATGAACTATATGGAGGAAGATCTTGACTCCAACCAACCAACCAACCAAGAGCAGGATTGTCTGCTGAGAAAACCTGCACCTTTATTTATTAATTACCTTTTCCTAAGTACCCCTCTTAGTCCCTGAACACTTCTTTCAATATATACTAAGACTGTTTCTTAATACATTTCGGAGGTTGAAGAGATGGCTAAGTGGTTAGAGACCCTGACTTCAATTCCCAGCAACCACATGGTGGCTTAAAACCACCTAGAGTGGGATCCAGTGCCCTCTTCTGGTATGCAGGCATACGTGCAGATGAAGCACTTATACATAAAGTACATAAATAATAGTAATAAATTTATACTGTCCTCACAAAATGAAGGGCATCAAGATGATGCACAAACTATTTGAGCCCTATGTCCAGATATTTTAAAAATTAATTTATTTTGCCTTTTTTGTTTGTTCTTTGTTTTTTGTTTTTCAAGACAGGGTTTTTCTGTGCAGCCCTGGCTGTCCTGGAACTCACTCTGTAGACCAGGCTGGCCTCAAACTCAGAAATCTGACTGCCTCTGACTTCTAAGTGCTGGGATTAAAGGCATGTGCCACCACTGCCCAGCTATTTTGCATTTCAAGACAGATTTTTCTGTGTAGTCCTGGCTGTCCAGGAACTTGCTCTGTAGATGAGGCTTTCTTACTCTTCCACTAAATTACACCCTATATTTTACTTAACTTTTTCATTTTCTTTCTTATTTTTAAAATTTCATTGTATTACTAGTACTATGCGTGTGAAAGAACAGGGTGAGGTGCCTACATGCTGTGGCATTCAGATTGAGGTCAGAGGACAATTTTTAGAAGTCTGTTCTCAGCTTCCACCTTGCCAGGGATCTTTTTGTTTCCATTGCTATGCTGATCTAGCTGGCCCAAATGCTTCCTTGAGACTCTGTCTCTGCCATCTTCCTGCAAGGGTGCTGGGATTACAGATACATACCATTGCATCTGGCTCTTTTTAAAATATGAGACCTGCGCTGGGCATGGTGGCGCACGCCTTTAATCCCAGCACTTGGGAGGCAGAGGCAGGCGGATTTCTGAGTTCGAGGCCAGCCTGGTCTACAGAGTGAGTTCCAGGACAGCCAGGGCTATACAGAGAAACCCTGTCTCAAAAAAAAAAAAAAAATGAGACCTGGGTCTGGGTAGTGGTGACGCACCCCTTTAATCTGAGTACTCAAGAGGCAGAAGCAGGTGGATCTCTGTGAGTCTGAGGTCAGTTGGGGTCTACAGAGCAAGTTCCAGGCTACCCAGGGCTGCATAGTTAGACCTTGTGTTTTCAAGACAGGTTTTCTCTCTGTAGTCCTGGTTGACCTGAACTCCTGAAATCACATTGCTTAGACTCCTTGCCAAAGAATCACTCACACCAGACAGACTGCTCTTCCAAAGGTCCTGAGTTCAAATTCTGGCAACCACATGGTGGCTCACAACCACCTGTAATGAGATCTGCCCTCTTCTGGTGCATCATTAGACAGCTACAGTGTACTTATTAATAAATCCTTAAAAAAAAAAAAAAGAAATCACCCTTTTCCCTGGTCAGCAGCACGGAGGCCACATGATGCCTGGAGTTACTGTTAAAGACAGTAACCAGCAGGAGTTCGGCAGCCTTCCTCAAAATGTCCGGGAAGCTGAAAGTCCCCAAATGGGTGGACACAGTCAAGCTGGCCAAACATAAAGAGCTTGCCCCATATGATGAGAACTGGTTCTCCACACGAGCTGCTTCCACAGCACGGCACCTGTACCTCCGAGGTGGTGCAGGAGTTGGTTCTATGACCAAGATCTATGGAGGATGGCAGAGAAACGGTATCAGACCCAGCCACTTCAACAGAGGCTCTAATAGTGTGGCCCACCAGGTCCTCCATGCCATGAAGGAGCTGAAAATGGTGGAAAAGGACCAGGATGGGGGCCAGAAGCTAACACCTCAGGGACAGAGAGATCTGGACAGGATCGCTGGACAGGTGGCAGCTGCCAACAAGAAGCATTAGAACAGGCCAGGTGGTGGTGGCGCACACCTTTAATCCCAGCACTTGGGAAGCAGAGGCAGGCGGATTTCTGAGTTCGAGGCCAGCCTGGTCTACTAAGTGAGTTCTAGGACAGCCAGGGCTACACAGAGAAACCCTGTCTCGGAAAACCAAAACCAAAACCAAACAAACAAACCAAAAAATTAATCTTTTACTGTAAGCATGGTGGTACTCACTTTTAATCCCAGCACTAGAGAGGCAGAGGCAGGAGGATCTCTGAGTTCGAGGCCAGCCTGGTCTACAGGGTGAGCTGCAGGACAGCCAGGGCTGCAAAGAGAAACCCTGTTTCGAAAAATGGAAAAAAACTTTTTTTTCAAAGGGGTTTGGGGTAAAGTGACATCTTCAGGCATAAGCAAACATGTTGCCCAGCTCAGGGGAGCCAGGTAACAAGCTAGGTATGGCCTCAAAAACATCTGCAACCCAGTGATACTGAGGTAGAACAGAAGGATTGCTGGAGCTTCGAGGCTGCCAGCCTAGCTGAAAAAGACAAGCTGTAGGTCCAAGTTGAAACCACGCCTTAGAGAAATGAGGTAGAGAAGGAGAGGGTAGGGCACTGGTTGATGTCTTCTGCCATTTGCCCCTGTGCTCACCTACACAGGCACATGTACAGAAATCCAAACTTATACAATACAAATAAATATATTCCCACACACACACACACACAGAGAGAGAGAGAGAGAGTTTTCAAGGCCTCTTGCAGCTATGTTCTACATTAGAACAATGTCTCAAAAAATGAAAAAAAGAATAAGAAAAAGCATTTAAGATCTAGGTTTAATAGGGTTGCCCTTGAGTGTCCTTGAAACAGATGGTTTGAATGAACAGGTCTTCAGAGAAACTGCTAGCCGGGGTGGGACCAGTTCTTAACAAATTTATCTTACACTGTTTTTTCCAAACGTACTCATTACAGCTCAGGAACGGCAGACCTTTAAAAACCCTTCTCATTTGTGGGAGGAGAAAATGAGGGGTCTCTACTACAGCTAGCTCGAGGTTCTGCCATTCTTACGGACACGGGCCACACATGCTGGCCTCCCACGACTCCCACTGGCTCCCCAGAAGCCAAGTGCCTTTACAGAGGCAGCCCTTCAAGGGGACCCAGAGCAGTGACAGGGCAAGGCTGTGTCTGGCATGCCAAGTAGAGAGGTAGGCCCCGGCAGAAACAGGAAGGGATGAGAGGAAAGGCTTTGTAGCACAGAGGAGAAAGCAGAAGTGACTGATGAGTTCCGGTTTTCCCTGCAGCCCCGGTGCCTCCCACAGCTCCTTCTTCTCCCGGATACTTCCACGTCCTCTACAAAGGGCATGCGCAAGCCCAGATGGCCTGGCATGGAGAGACATACTGCCTGATTGGAGGCTACCGTGTCTACGGAGATGCGCCACTGCCCACACCTGCAAAGGCTGAGCAGGAGAAGCCAGCGGCCAGGCGGGCTCCCAAGAGACAGCGAGTTCAGGAAGAATCAGATCAAGATCTAGGCTGTCCCAGTGCAAAAATTCCTCGCCTGAAATTGAAGCATGGTGGCAAAGGGTAGCCCCACAGAAGATGCTGCCTGAGCATCCTGGAAGAGAAGAAAGGCTGGTAGCTGCCTCGGGAGGCTGAGCCCTCTTCAGCAATGCCCTCCACTGACCAACAATGTAGACAGACCCACAGCTGCTCTGCCAGCGAAGAGCCTGGTGCGGCCAGTGTTCCTAACCACGGAGCCACCTCTAGCTCCTGGGCTTTTTAAACATTGAGTTTGGAAGATTGAACTCAGATTCTCAGGCTTGTAGGGCAAGCACCTCACTGACTGAGCCAGCTACCACTCCTACCCCACTAGCTCTTCGTTGTTTTTTTCCTTGGGTGTCACAGGCAGGTTATACCTTGAAATGCCCATTCTTCCTGACTCTACCTCTCAAGCGCTGGAGTCGCAAGTCTCTCCAAGACTGGTGTTATGTAGTGTTGGGGCCAGGGGATCAAATCCCGGACTTCCTGCATGCTGGGCAAGCCCTCTACCAACTGAGCTACATCGGCAGCCCAGTATTAGCTCTTAATATTACCTATGACGATTGCAGTTGCTATTGATTTCCGCCTAGGGCCCAGGAGCAGGGTAGGGTGGATGCCTAAGCAGTTTGTACCTGGTAGAGAAGAACTTCCTGGGGTCTGGTGATCACCACATATAAGGCAGTCCAACCATTGGAGGCCCATGACTATTATATGTCCTGGCAGTCTGGGCTTTGTCCAAACAAGAATGAAAGTTATTCACCATCCGGTCACATTCCCTTCTTAGGAAACGAAGGAATCCTTTGAGGAATCCTAAGGTGGGAGTCAGTGGTTCCCTTTGTGGATTGAGATAAAATACTAAGAAGAACCCCCAAATTCAAGACTACTTTCCCAAAGCCAGACCCTTGTGCTGAGCCCAACCGTCTGGATTGGACAGGTCACTGCCAACTTCCTTGAGCCAATGGTGGCTGAAATGCCTAGTTCCACAAACCACTAGTGCAGGAAGCCTGTGTTAACTGACTCTACCGCAGAGAAGGACACTCACGTCTCTTTCTATGTCCAAAACATTTACTTCTAGAAAATACTTGCCCCTTCACAAGTGGAGGGACTTTCAGGGACTATCCAGAATGATATCGGAGAGGACTGGGTGTCCTCTAAAAGTCATAAGGTGAGGCCTAACAAGGTTGCAACGATGGTGAGGCCTGGGACTATGGGGGGAGAGGATTTCGAGTGTGAGAACTTGGGTGATAACTTGAGTATATGATATTCCGGCGTCTCTGGTTGGTCCTTTTCTGGATGCTGTTTCTGATGTCGCTGATGTCGCAGGTCTGAGTGGCAAACACTGTCCAGCTGCTCCTCCGGGATCATGTCTTCCTGGGGACGTTGCCTTCTGTTGTCCTCTCGTACCTGGAGATGAAAGTTGTTGGTCAGTGGCTCTCCCAGGTCTCCCATAGCCCATTAGGTATGTGAGCACCTGTTCAGGCCTCTCTATTACCCCCATCTCGACGGGCCCTTACACCTCTCTATTACCCCCATCTCAGCATACCTGTTCCACCTCTCCAAAGACCCGAAGCAAGTTTCCTCGAAGGACACCTTGTAGTTCCTGTTCATTCCAGCCTCGTCTCAGCAACTCCTCTATGAGCACTGGGTATGTAGACACATCCTCCAGGCCCTGAGGGAACCTGTAGGTGAAAGCTCAGGCCTAGTATCCTAATCCCAACTCGTTATCTCAACTCAGCTAGGCAGTGGTGGCACATGCCTTTAATCCCAGCACTTGGGAGGCAGAGGCAAGTGGATCTCTGTCCTGTCTACAGGACAGCCAGGGCTACACAGAGAAACCTTGCCTTTGGTTTTTCGAGACAGGGTTTCTCTGTGTAGCCCTGGCTGTCCTGGGACTCACTCTGTAGACCAGGCTGGCCTCAAACTCAGAAATCTGCCTGCCTCTGCCTCCCAAGTGCTGGGATTAAAATGGTGTGCCACCACTGCCCACCCAAGAGATCTTGTCTTAAAAAATAAAACCAGGGGGCTGGTGAGATGGCTCAGTGGGTAAGAGCACCCGACTGCTCTTCCGAAGGTGATGAGTTCAAATCCCAGCAACCACATGGTGGCTCACAACCATCCTTAATGAGATCTGGCGCCCTCTTCTGGAATGCCTGAAGACAGCTACAGTGTACTTATATATAATAAATAAAATAA
>CACVCL010023491.1:0-15235 GCA_902729485.2 Mus minutoides
TTTTTTTGTGTGTGCAATCCTTGGAATTTATGGCTTGTTTTATTAGCTCTTCCCTAGAACCTCCCAAAAGGATGACCAGTAAGACTGTGACTAAATCAAGGTCTCAGTGACACTATGAGTGTGACAACTCATTTCTTCCAGGAATGAGGGTGGGTGGTTTTGACATTAATAATGAGAGGATACATTTTTTTTTTTTTTTTTGGTTTTTTGAGCAGGGTTTCTCTGTATAGCCCTGGCTGTCCTGGAACTCACTTTGTAGACCAGGCTGGCCTCAAACTCAGAAATCCGCCTGCTTCTGTCTCCTGAGTGCTGGGATTAGCCTAGATGCTCATCAACAGGTGAAAAGATAAAGAAAATGAAGAACACATACACAGTAGAATTTTATTCAGCTGTATAGAAGAATGAAAGTGTGCGACTTGAAAGAATCTTGATAGAACTGGGAAATGTTTTATTATTAAGTGGGGCAACTCAAGTTTGGGAAGAAAAACACCGTGTGTTCTCTCTCAAATGCAGATCCTCATTTCTCATTAAGTAATATGTATGTCGATGTCAGAGTCTTCGTGAGTGACACTCAACACTACACAGGAGCCTGGAAAAGAGATAAAATAAGGTATGAAGTAAAGAAGGCAGTGTAACATCATGGAAAGGCAAATCCAAGAGCAAAGGATAACAGCAAGGAGTCTGAGAGCTCTGAGACAGGAGCTGCCATTAGAAAGACCTCAGAGAGAAGCTGGTGAAGGGAGAAAGCTAATAAGACATCAATGTGAAGGTTCCTCAGAAAACTAAAATACAAAGATTATATGTCCCTGAAGTTCCATTATAGTATATATGACACACATAAATGAAATTCCTCTTCAAAGATCAATCTCTATTCTTATGCTCCTTGCAGCATTATTTACCATAGCAGAGAAAAGGAAACAACCGAAGTGTCCATGCGAGTGGATGAACACAGCCATGTGCGCACACACAATTGAATACTATTCAGACAGCAGAACTAGCAAACACCTTCTATTTATGACATGGATGGAACTGGAGACGGTCACGCAATCAAAATATGCCAGTCAGAACAAGAAGTATCTCTTGATGACATTTCTCTATAAAATATAAACTGTTGACTGTCTACAAGTCAATGAGTTGAATGGAGCTGCAGAGTGGAAGGGGGCAGGGATGAAGCAAAGCAATCACTGTGTGCTACGTTACAGTTCTGCACACAGTACTGTTGCACAGTAGGGCAACACAGCAGATTACAGTAGTATGTTGTAAAATTCAAAATACTAGCAGAAAGGATTTTGGAGTTCTCACCATATAGAATGCTAAATGTTTGAAGACAGATACGTTTAAGCTTATTTAAATATTATACAACATAAACACGTCTCAAAATGTAACATGATGCCATATTTACCCATCATGAGCCCAGTAAGTTCATTTTAACTTAAGGATGAATATGGGCCATCCTTACATCGTTCCAGGTGCCTGTTCCTTATTATTCATCTCTACTGGGATAGGCCTCCTCTCCATGGACTCTACAATTCACTCCATCAAGGTATCTACAGCACTCTCCATCTGCCACACAGTAGGCGCTCCCCTGGCATGCAAATAAAGACAACGCAGCAAAACTTGCTGATGGTGACACATTTAAAAAAATGACAGAGCTAAGCAGAGCCTCTTGCCCTTCTGCAGAATTGTAATTTCATGCCATCTGTCCCGCATTATCTCACACAAGTCAGAATGAGAAAATACTTTTTCTATTATCCTTCATATTAATTGCTAGAAAAACCCATATAATCTGACTAATGCTGCTACTTAAAAAAATGCACATTTAACCAGTTATTTCTTGATCCCACAAGAAAGTCATAATCTATCTATCTATCTATCTATCTATCTATCTATCTATCTATCTATCAAATCTTCCAAGATTATCTCCTTTTGTACCAATTATGCATTTTCTCATCAAAATTTGTTTATCTGATCACCTAGCTTGATGACAAATGATGTCAGGTTATTTAAGGAAATCACGATCTATTCTCAGAAATAGAATGGAGAGGCTGGAGGAATGCCTCAGGGGTTAAGAGGGCTTCCTGAACTTGCAGAAGATCTGAATTTGGTTCCCAGAACCCACAGTCATGTCAGGAAGCTCGCAATTGTCTCTAATTCTAGTTCCAGGATATCCAACTCTATCCTTTGTCTTCCATGGGCATCTGAACCTATATCTCTGCACATGAACACACACATACTCACACAGGAATTAAAAAGTAAAGTGACATGCTACCATTGAGAGAATAATAGAGAAATATATGAAACTCACTCATTAATATAAAGGAGAATAATTGACTTGTGTGTGTGTGTGTGTGTGTGTGTCTGTGTGTGTGTGTGTGTGTCTGTGTATGTGTATATATGTTTTAATCTGCCCCCAAACTGGACTGTGCGTACTTCCCAGTGTTAAGCTCCGTGCAAGCACCACCCACCTACTTAGCATTAATCAGTAAGTTATACCTAGCAGAGCTGGGATCCCCCAAACTTACCTCTACTGACAGGTATTACATAATTGCTCTAAGTGTTTTGTAGGTGTATTGTATATAAATTATTGAACTAAATTCATACATAATCTTTTAAGAAAAATATAAGATGGTTACTTGAACTTACACAAGTATACATTAACACAGTTAGATATAAAGACCTAGGCAGATTTCTAAGAGAAATACCATTTCTTCAAAGGTCAAAGGGAAAGAATATTTACAAAGGAGAAAATAAATTCTTCAAGATCACAGCTCAGGTATTAGGAAAAATACAAATTAAAACATAAAAAATGATTTTTACATGTCAAATTTAGTGTTTACATAAAAACAGTAAGATTGTGACATTGGAGGAACTGGGAGGGCAGATATAAGAAGTTCTTCATCTCAGTTGTTCATCTCTCTGTACGTCTAGAATTAGTTCTCCATGTTAGATAGAAGAATGGCTGCCTCGCGGAGCTTCCGCTGTGCTGCTTAACTTGCTGCACAATACTGCATAATTACTAGTATCTCCGTAATCAGTCTTGGCATCTGGTGTTTGCATCTTCATCATGATTATCTTGGTTAGCCCCGATCCTTAGCGTTTCTACAGACAATGTGAAATCAATTTGTCAATTTCTGCAGAATGGTTTCTGGGATTTTCTACTAGAGCTGTACTGGATTGTAGATGAGCTCGAGAGAACTAACAATGAAAGAACACGCCTAGCGTGGCAGCAGAGTGCTGTGTGGGCTATCCAGTGTCAAGCTCTGTCAGGTACCACACACCTAGTCAGTCAGCATTAATCTGTAAATTAGACTGAGCAGAGCTGGGATCGCCCAAACTCAGTCTACTCCAATACACATCAGTGTTTACAATATCCTTTCTGATAACATGTTAATCTGCTGTAGAAGTGAAACTCATAGAAACTGTCTTCTAGATTAAGACTATTAATCTAGTCTTAATTAATTTAATTAATATTTAGTCCTGTTTTAGCAGACATACGTTTCCTGGTTTGGAATACATTGGTGGCTGTACTTCTATAGCTCATAACTCAAGGACAGGAATGCATTTCAGTGGAGTATTTGACAGCAGGTGCTAAAATAGCTCTAAGTAGAAATGAAAAAAATCTCATCACTTACATATCTGTACGTAGACACCTGGACACAAGGACTCATACATGGGATGATTCTGCACCTGTCTGGGTCTCTGATCTCTATTTGTCTCACTGTGTATTAAGCAGATTTTCCTCAAATTCTTCTCTGAGATACAAATGTACCTAACACAGTCAATTCTCCATTTTTTTTTTAATAGACTTCCTCCTTGCCATCCCAGCTCACCTGCACTGAACCTGAGTGAAGACTGTTCTGCTGGGCCTTGGCTGTGTTGGTCACTGTGGTCAGCAGAACAGAGAGTGTGGCTAGCTTTACCCACATACCTACTCTATTTGACTTGGTTGCATATTCTGAAGTTGGAGGCCGGCCACTGAGAACCACCACTGGCCTCACCTACATCTTATGGATGAACATCTCATCATGAGATCAGTTCTCTTTCCTGAAAGGGGTGGGCAGAGCTATTCTGACAGGAATAGCTTCTATCACCAAAGTCATAAAATCTGGGCCTTGCTTCACGTCTGTGATGGTGTTTATCATCTGCCCTTGAGAGAGCCGAGGCAAGGGTGGATGGAGGTGTTGCACTTCTTACTAAAAACTGCTGAAGAAAAACCTTGCAGAATCCATGTCAACTTTAAGCATTATCTGAAATAGATTTTTTCAAATATGTGATATAAAATACTACCAAAGTTATTTTATAGTTATTAGGGTAGGATTTTACCCTAATAGTTGTACAGACACACATACAAATTGTAAATATTGGATGTATGTGTGTATATTGCCATGATTTGCTATACATATACATTATTAAATGATAGTCACAGTCAAATTAATTCACATGTCCATAATCTTGCATCGTCACGAGATCTTCTGTTAGCCATTTTCAGCACATAATATTGTATTGTTAACTACAGTCATCATGCTGTAAAATAGAGGCTTAGTTTTTATTCCTTGCAACTTAAAATTCCACCTTATAACCAGTATCTGTCCAACCTACCATAAAGCTCCCAGCAACCAGCATTTAATCGTGCTTTCATGGATTTGATATTTTTACATTTTGTACTTAATGAAGCCATGTATACTTGACTTTCTGTGGCTGATTTAATTTGTTTACTATGATATTCTGCAAACATAAGATGAAAAAAACCCAGTAAGACTCAATGTATTTCCAAATTTAACCTGACCAAAAAAATGAATAGGGTCACATCACTAATATACACAAAGGACAAACATGCACGTTCACTGGCAGTCAGCATCATCAGATACTGGGAAGGGAGAATTCAAAACCACACAAAGAACTTACGTGTCTGTAGGAATGGCTGAAATGAGAAAGAATGACAATTCCAGAGCCAGGGAGTCCAGGTGGGAATGTGAGTGCCCGTCTGGAAAACAGTGGAGCAGTTTCTTTAATAGAATTAAATAAAGACAACGCAACAGTGACAAAACCAGAAACAGCAGCAACAGATCCCTTAAGGATGCAGCTGGGCATGGCGACATATGCCTGTAATCATGGAACTGGAGAGACTGAGGCAGGAGGGACGTGAGCTGAAAAGCCAGCCTAGGTACATAGTAACTGAAGGGCCAGCCTGAGGAACATAGTAAGGTAGATGCAATTTAGTAATTTTAACAAGGCCCAGGGATGTGTCTCAGTGGTGGAGCCTGGCTTAACACAAACATGCTCTGGGTTCAAGCTCCAATACCAAGGGAAGTAAAACAAATAAAATAAAAATCCCGGGGCTGGTGAGATGGCTCGGCGGGTAAGAGCACCCGACTGCTCTTCCGAAGGTGATAAGTTCAAATCCCAGCATCCACATGGTGGCTCACAACCATCCGTAACGAGATCTGGCGCCCTCTTCTGGAATGTCTGAAGACAGCTACAGTGTACTTACATATAATAAATAAAATAAATCTTTAAAAAAAAAAAAAAATCCCAAACATGCAATTACCTTATCACTAAGCAATGGCTCCAGGGGATTTTACAGCTTCATTATTCATAAATAACAAAAAAAGGTAAAAGAAGCATGGATGTTTTTGTGCTTCGAATGATGAAGCCCACTGTGGTGGAGCCATAGCATGAAATACTAGGCAGCCATGAAAAGAAACCAACTGCTGGTGCATGCGATAACAGGAGTAAAATCTCTAGAGAATCATGCTGAGCTTTAAAATAAAGTTACAAATGGTTATATACCGTGTGGTTTTATTTATATAACATTTCTGAAATGATAAAATTATAGACATGGAGGACCAGCTAGTGATTAAGGAAAAGGTGGACAAAAGAGGAGCGTGGGTATGAGGAGAGGAGCAACGTGAGGTGTGTGTATGTGTGTGTGTGTGTGTGTGTGTGTGTGTGTGTGTGTGTGTGGTGTGTGTGTGTGTGTGTGTGTGTGTTGATGGCAATGGTGGGTGTCTTGATTGATTTGATGTCAGTATCAATGATGTGTGCAGTTTGTGCATTACACTGTAGACTGATTGTGGTTACCATTAGAGAAGTTTAGTAAGGATTGCTGTACTGTGACTCCTTGGTTTATGTAAATCTGCAATTGTGCCAAAGTAAAACACTTAAAGGGTATGAGAATATTTGTGATGACATATGCCTGTAATCCCAGTACTCAAAACTTGTAAAAGGGCTGCTGAGCCACCTGTTATCAAGTCTGATGACCTTAGTTAGATCCCTGGGATATAACTATCATATATATATATATATATATATATATATATATATATTAGATGATAGATAGATAATAGATGATAGATGATATGATTGCTAGATAGATGATATTTTAGATAAATAGATAATAGACAGTAGCTAAATAGATGAGTAAAGTTTTAAAGAAGAGAATGTTAGAAAGATAATTTGAGTCCAGTCTAGGATATATGGTATGACATTGTCTTAAACAAAATTAATAAAAAAACAAACAAAATACTAGATAAAAATCAACAAGGAGCTAGGAACACAGTGATGTACACACTCTTATTCCGAGGTTTGGTACCACCATAGTGCTGATAATTCAAACGCAGTGCTTTTCTTCATAATGTTTTCTTGTTGGTAAAACAAGACTCCTCTCTTGTGCCACTGAGGTAGTCAAGCACAACCCTCACAGAAACAGGCTCCCCAGGTCCTCTCTTGCAAGGCAGAACCTTCTTCCTGTTTTGTGAATTAGTAACCACACAGCTGTTGGGCAACCGCATACTAACCTGCTTTGTTTTCCATTTGCTGTGCTTACCAAGGCAGGATCCTTTGCAATTGCCATGTAATTCATTTAGTTAATGACCCCTGTCAGCTTGTACACAGCCAGAAGACACAGCCATGTCTGATTTTTATTAATGTCTACATGTTGTCTATCTCAGAGTCTTAGGCAGGGCTGCCTATGATAAATTTGGGGTGAACCATGTATATTAGTTACCCATGACTCTTTCTGCCCTTCCCACTTCATCAGGCAGTTGTCTGCCCAACAGAGCTGGGGCTGTGGTTCACGTGGTCAGATGGATGAAGATTTGGCTTCTGGTCCCCCCTTCAGGTCTTGCTGTGCCGGGGAGCCTAGTTCTCTCTGGGGCTGTAGTGTCACTGTTTCTATCTCCTGTCAGGATTAGCTGCAAAAGCAGGGAAGTGGAGCAGGATGGGACTTCTATCGCTCTGCTGGAAATCATGCAACGGATGGAGGAAGATGGCTTCCTCCCGAAGTTCACTCCCTTTGCATAGGGAGAGTCTGTCTCAACCTTCCTAAGGCAGCGATCGTTTAATACAGCTCCTCATGTTGTGGTGACCCCCCAGCCTGAAAAGAAATTTAATTGCTACTTCAGAACTGTAGTTTTGGTACTGTTATGAATCATAATGTAAATAATTTTGGAGATAGAGGTTTGTAGAAGGGGTTCCCACCCACAAGTTGAGAACCATTGGCTTATGACCTTGCTTTCCTCTGGGCAATAAGGCCTTACTGTGGCTTGTTCGTTTTGTTTTGTTTTGTTTTGTTTTGTTTTGTTTTGTTTTGTTTTGCGTTGTGTGTGACTTCTATAGTCCAGACGACAGTGTAACAAGCATGAAAAATATTAATGATCTGTGTTTGCACAGTTCATAAATCAGAAATGTCACACATTTTATTTTTCTCATTCTTATGACAGTAGCATTTAAATTTGCTCTTCAGTCAGCACACAGATGAGGATGAGCTGAGATGACTCTAATTTACTGAAACCGTTTGTTTCTAAACACTATAGAAGAAAGTTCTAGATTTTTTTCCAAAGTAGGAATCAAACCAACAGTAGTGTTTTCATGGACAGCCTTGTCCTATTGAGGAAAAAAAAAATCATTTTCTCAGCTTTAAGTAGAATTGAGGTTAGCGTGGAAGGCTATTATTCCACTGATTTCAGCGCTGGACAGTCATTGACAATATGCTCATTTCACAATTTTTCATAACACAATTTGTAAGCAAACAGCAAGGAAGAACAATGCAGAGTTCCCATACAATAATTCTACTTCTTATGCAGCTGTTTTATCAAGTGTCCTCAGAGTCTTCCCTTTCTGACCAGCTGCCAACAGCTCACGTTCCCCCTGAGGACCGAGAATATTTTGCCTTCTAGCTGATCCCATATTAAACTGAAGAACCAATTTCCAAAAGAGTACTTACGATTCAGGCTCTAAACATTCATGGTTTGACCAAAATATAACTTGAAAAAAAATAACTAAATATTTTTGGAGTAAAATTATTTGGTTTTAAATGAAGTCTTTTAAAAATTATTCCTGAACAAATTGTCACATCTTATAAACTTTATAGCTTTTTTAATTAAGAAAAATACAAATAATCAGGAAAGATCTTCCTTCCAAATGCTATATTAGGAAAAGAATAAAGTGACCAATCTTTAATGATGATTTTATGCCTTTTCATCTGTAACTGAGCTATTTGCAGGGGAATGCGTAACATCCGTACTTGTCTGGGGATGCTGGGTTATGCTGATTGTGTTATAAATAAAATGTCTATAAATAAAATATCTGCTTCATTTATTTGTTTTTGTCAATTTCAAATAAGGTGCAATGATTTCAGCTCTAAGCCATTGCTTACCATATCTGTCAGTTTTGATGATAGCTGCGAGAAATCCTGTTTAAATAGTGAATTGTCCATGTCTAAACTGTAACCTCCCTGAATGTTTGAGGTTCACTCCTTTTGTGGCCTAAATCGTAAGTTCATAATATAGAGTTGTGTTACCCAAATGTCTAGTGATGTTTTTCCGATAATATTTTTTTTTCTCATCAGAACATATAATATTCCTTAGACCTTAGCCAGGATAGAGTTTCGAAATAAGTTGTTGAAAATATTTTACTGAATGTCAGTAGTCATGAAAGCTTAATGAGGAATTTAAGTCTGGCTTAGATATAGCTGTGTCGCTGTCTTAGTAACATATTACAGTATCTAGTGAGGTGGTTAGTAAGTACTGCCTGTCAACTCGGCGGGATCTACCATCACTTAAGGGAAAACCCTCTGTGCACGCCTGGAAAGGATTTTGTAGATTAGGTTCCCAGAGATGGGAAAACGAATCCCTAATGTCCACAGAGCCGTTCCCGAGCTGAGGCCTCACAGAGAAATCACAGGGAACACAGCATTCATCTCTGCACTCTCTCACTGTCCCCTGCATGTCAGCCAGCAGGTCCCTGCCCCCATGCTCATTACCATGTTTTTCCCACCATGATAGAATGATCCCCACGAAGTGCAAGCCAGAAAAAAACTTTCCTTCCATACATTTTTTTTTTTCGGCAGGTATTTTTGGCAGCAATGTGTGAAATAATATACCACCCCACAAGCAGAAGCTGGGAAGAACCGCACTGCAAAAAATCGGATAACCGGCAGTTCTGATCGGGAACAAGAACAAGAGTGGAAGCCGGATGTGGTGGCACACGCCTTTAATCCCAGCACTTGGGATGCAGAGGCGGGCGGATTTCTGAGTTCGAGGCCAGCCTGGTCTACAAAGTGAGTTCCAGGACAGCCAGGGCTACACAGAGAAATCTTGTCTTGAAAAACCAAACCAAACCAAACAAACAGAGTAGAGACTGTGATTACAAACTTTCGAGAACACTCAGCCAACCTGAAAACTCTATTATTTCTTGGAAAATGAGTTGCTATTTTCCCTTTAATTGGTATGGCATTACATTAACGTGGCATACTGTAAATATCACAAAGCAAAATAAATGGCATTTGATAGAGGAAAAAAGAACTGTCACTGGGTTTTGCAAAACCCTTGTTGTTGTTGTTGTCGCAGGCTTATTTTGCAGCTCATTTTGCAGGTTCTGACCCTAATCCTGAGACACAATATTGCCTGGCAAATTCATGTTGCTCATTAAACAAGGTCTGGGTGACCCTACAGGAAAATCATCACCATAGCTTGTAATTGGCCCCGAGAGAGAAACAGGAAAACTGCACACATTTGTCCATCTATCTGAGTGTAGTGTTTGCTGGAAGCAAGCATTGCCATTAAAGGGGAAAAAGAGTCATGAAGATGAAATGGTAAAGAGGGTGGAGAAGGTCAGCATGAAATAACAGTCTTGGGTCTTGCTTCTCACCTGGGATGATATGCCTATTCAGTTAACAACTGTCTCTGTGTTCTAACCAGTCACCACAAGGACTGAATGGAGCAGAAACAATCTTACAAAGTATAAGTCAGTGGCTAGAAAAATAGTAAAAGGGATCCCTGGGAGGGAATTTTGGGAAACATTTTCCAGAATTTGTTATTTAAAGGATAATAGCAGTGGACAAAGCAGACACAAAAACCAAAGCAAGATCTGAGAAACACAGCTGGTGTCAATCAGAAGTGTATCAGCAAAGACAAAAACTGAAAGGCCAGCTAAGTTTGCAGAATGGAAAAGAGCATAAGCTGAGGCTGGAAACAGGGTCAGGCAGCTACCCGGAACCTGTGGAGCTGGGTACTAATAACCTATGCAGGGTTCTGAATTGCTCTGATCAACACACTCCCGCCAATGTGTGATAGGGCTCAAGCCCCTTCTGGAGAGAGATGAGTGTTACTGATCAAAAGTTGGTTACCTATCCAGGATGGCAGAAGATCTACAGAAGCCACAGAGGTTACAGAAACTTATTTCCACTAGACACTGTGGTACCGAGTTCTGCCTCTGGGCAGTTAATGTGGTGAGCAGAGAATATCGGGGGAGACCTGAGGGTAGTGACACTGTAGAATGACTGGGTGTCACTGTGGTACCGAGTTCTGCCTCTGGGCAGTTAATGTGGTGAGCAGAGAATATCGGGGGAGACCTGAGGGTAGTGACACTGTAGAATGACTGGGTGTTTGTTGTCTCTTTCGTTTGGTTTCCTCAGGATGTTGGTTTGCACCCCGGGAAGTTCTGTAGCAACACATTTCAAATCATTACAATTAACTTCTATTGAAATAACCCAAAGAATGGGTAGGGTTGCCAAGAGAAAGATTGCTCTTGTGTTTGAGCTATGTATGAGGAACCCAGACCGATGGACTTGGGTATCAAGCAGATATGGTGCGTGAACATTGAAGTGCATAATCAATATATATTATATTCCTTCTCTTTTATTTATTTACATGAATGTTCTGTCTGCAAAGCTAGGAAAGAACATCGGATACAATTGTATCCGATGGAACTAAGACGAAAGGATGGACCATCCAGAGACTACCCCAACTTGGGGTTCATCCTATAATCAGCCACCAAATGCAGACACTATTGCATACTCCAGCAAGATCTTGCTGAAGGGACCCTGATATAGCTGTTAAAGATATTCTTGAGGCTAGACGAGGGAGGGTGAGATATTAACATCTATTTCTGAAAATTATCTCAACTTTATCCTTTTGTCCCCGTTACCTCTAACCTGCTTTAAACCAATGGATGCCTGATATGAATGGGCAATTGCAGAAAACGTTAATAACCCTCTGATGTCTACAGCATGAGCCTCTGAGTGGAACCCAAGAAGAAGGGAGAACTATGACTTTGCCTGTGCACTAAGGAGCAATTGAGTAGAAGACCATTTCTTCTTTTTTTTTTTTCCCAACTTTTATTAGATAATTTCTTCATTTACATTTCAAGTGTTATCCAGAAAGTTCCCTATACCCTCCCCCTCCCGGCCCTGCTCCCCTACCCGCCCTGGCGTTCCCCTGTATTGGGGCATATAAAGTCTGCATGACCAAGGGGCCTCTCTTCCCAATGATGGTCAACTAGGCCATCCTCTTCTATATATGCAGCTAGAGACATGAGCTCAGGGGGTACTAGTTAGTTCATGTTATTCTTCCACCTATAGGGTTGAAGACCCAGAAGACCATTTCTATAGACAAAAGTGGACACGAGTTGTGTGTGGGATCCATGCATCTGAGAACTGGTTGGATTAGGTACAGGTGCTATAGGGCTTTTGATTACTTGATGGGGATGATATGATTAAGTTGAGGCTTGTGTGCACCAGCACCTTAGTGGTGGCTGTTCATGTCTATCATGTTTTTTTTTTTTTTTGAGGGCAGCAGCATTAAACCAGAGCTTGCTTTACCATCTGTATTAGTAATTCTTTTTATTGCTGTGACAAAGGCAACGTAACAGAGGCAGGACTTAGTTGGCTTACAGTCCTAGGGGACACAGTATGCCATGGCAGAGAGATTTAGTGGCAGGAGCAGCATAGGGCTGATCACATCGTGTTCATCCAGAAAGCAGAAGGAGCTAAATGATGTTGCTCAGTTTTCTTTCCCTTTTTATCCCTTTTTGGGATGCAGCTCATGGAATACTGCTACCAGCACCCAAGGCCTCCCTGCTTCAGCTACACCTTTTCAGAGGTATACTCACTGATGGACCTAGAGGTCTGTCTCCTAGGCAATTCCAAACCCTGTCAAGTTGAAAAAAATCAAGATTAATCATCATGCCATCCGAGACAAAATGATATATTCCCCCAAGGATAGGAAAAATTACTGATCTGAGAGCAATACATTTAAAGTATAAATTTTGACATGTGAAAACCCAGGGCCAAATCAACTTAAGAATTCTCCAGGTATGTGTCATCTGGGCATCAGGTTGCAGTGAGGATGTTATTTATCTTACAAATAATTTCCAGCCCAATTCTCTCAGGCATCTCCAACCTAATGAACTGCTCATCACAGTAGTACAGCATAAAGGAGCTCCTCTTTGAAAGTGACTCTAGTCACTGTAACTCAGAGTACAGTGGCAAGTTGTCCCCTGCCTCTGATCCCAGCTGTCAAAACTCCTTCAACTTAAGCACATCTCTAAAGCAGGCATGCATATGTCTTCACTGATGCCTGATTGGCCCTTGAGCATATTTACAGTTTTTGATATTTGTTGTCTTGTGGTTAAGTACTAAGGGAAAAGGATGGGAAAACCTGTAGAAACTCAAACGCTTGATAAGATGCGCATGTCAGGAATATGGGATGATGGCCATTACTGTGTGATGGAACATGGCATTCAGTGATCTTTCCAGTTATTAATTCATCATTTACTCTCCTCCAGGAGGCCATGTTGTGAAGGGCAGGGCTGAGAAATGAGTCCAAGGCTTTTGACATGTTGTGAAGGGCAGGGCTGAGAAATGAGTCCAAGGCTTTTGACTTCAACGTTTTCTACTGCACCAAATGATTGCTTTTAACCCTGTTTTAAAATATGGGAGCCAGAGAGCTATTTTGGAAAGCACTTTTCTCTCTGCCACATGCATTTAGTCACCAAATAAATGTGAACTACAAGAGTGGGGGTCTTGGTCACATTGGCACATCTCACAGACGCATACAGACTAGGTACTTTACAAAGAACAGAAATGTAGTCTAATACAGTTCTGAAATCTAGGAAGTTCAAGGTCAAGAGAGTGGCATTTAGCCTGGTGAGAGCCTTCTTCATTCTTTCATGGTGGAAGACAAAAGGAAAATCTCGTAGAAGACTCTATGGAGCCTTCATCCCTGTCAGAGCTGTCTTTGTGGCCTAAAATACTCTTTTTGTTTGTTTGTTTGTTTGTTTTTTTTTGGTTTTTCGAGACAGGGTTTCTCTGTGTAGCCCTGGCTGTCCTGGAACTCACTCTGTAGACCAAGATGGCCTCGAACTCAGAAATCCGCCTGCCTCTGCCTCCCAAGTGCTGGGATTAAAGGTGTGTGCCACCACCGCCCAGCTTAAAGTACTCTTTAAAACCTTAGTTCTTAGTCACATTGGCAATACACAAATTGTCAAGGGTACCCATTCAAACCATGGTGTTTTCCGGTATCTGCTTTCTTCTCTGGGTAGCCCAGCCCATTAAGCACCAAGTTGAACTGGAGGGAGGGAAGCTTAGCCAAACCTGGGTGAAGGCAGTTCAGCATCTAGGTTGGCAATAAGTACACTGGCAATGAATACCTGGTTACAGCTTCAGAGAACTGGTTTCATTTACCAGTGGGGAAAGAAATACTTACGCTCCTGAGATAGTGGCCAGGGTCTCTGGGGGCAAGGTTTGTGTGTCTGTGTACCACTGGCCAGGTCACGAGTATTGGAAGATGTTTCATCTAGATAACCAGGGACTTGTAGGGTGAGGGTAAGGGGAACCACATAAAGCCAAAGGAGTGAAGCCTGATAATTGTCAGAGTAATAAATTCTTGCTAGGGTTGTCGGTGGGGGAGACAGCTTTACGTGCCAGGTTGGGAGGGCGAAGCTAGCCAATTCCTTGCATCCTTATGTTTTAGGAATCTGACATTGAAACTCCCTCAACCCTTTGTCCATAACCCTGGGGCATTAGGGTCCCACACCATGGCAGTAGTGAACACTAACTCAATTTATGGCAGATCAATGAACCTGCAAATAAAATTACGTGGAGAGAGAAGGACGATTCTGATTTCAGAGATTAGTGTCTTCAAATACCCAGGAACGTGAAATTCAACAATGCCTGGTAGTTCAACCTTGTACCAAAACATCACTACATAGTTTTCCTTTCTTTCAAATTTATTCATCATCCATACATATTCATTTCAAACCTTACCTATTTCAGCTAACAGCACATGGACGTTTTTTTTTTTTTGTAGAAAAGCCTGGCACAATCTGTCCCAACTCTTTTGTGCCTTGTATTTATAACAAGATTCAGGATTTATGCCCTCCAGCATCAAACCTACATGGACTCCTGCATGAGATTTTCCAGCTTATTAGTATTTTGAAGTGGTCAGGATAAGCTTTACCACATTAAATAGAATGTCTCAGTGACACATGAAGAGCTTAGTGAGAAAACGTAAGGAAAGCCTGCAGGAGGGGCTCAGTGCCTGAGCTGCTTCAGTTGCCGCTGATTTAGGCCAGCTGATGAAGTTGGGAATACAAAGAAATTGGGAGGAAAATATTTTGAAGCTGAGGAGATGGCTCAGTGGTTGAAGTATATGGTACATGCCTGAGGTTCAGAATTCAGATTTCTATCTCCCCATGTAAAAATTAGGCACACCTTTGTAAGAACAACTCTAAACAACAGTGTGTGTGTGTGTGTGTGTGTGTGTGTGTGTGTTCACCCAATACTTAGATTCCAAGGAATCACAGGCTCCAGATTTATTTATTTATTTTTTTTTTTTTTTACTTTTATTAGATATTTTCTTCATTTACATTTCAAGTGTTATCCAGAAAGTTCCCTATATCCTCCCCCCTCCCGGCCCTGCTACCCTACCCACCCGCTCCCACCCCCTGGCCCCGG
>CACVCL010023492.1:0-15209 GCA_902729485.2 Mus minutoides
ATGTGTAAAACATTGCTATTTGTCATGTAGGCCTGCACATCTCCTTACAACCATGTTATCTGTGCCCCACTTATCATCCCCCACTGATGTCAGCACTACAGTAGGAATGCCACAGCATATCCTCTTTATTATTACAAGGGGTAGGAGGAGGCACATAAAAGCCATAAATCCCCCATCATCTGGATTTTCGTGATATCTTGTTCTTGTGTTATTTTAGTTTCATTCCTTTATAGGAAATTATCTCAGGGTACTCTGGTAAAAAAAAAAAAATCATAAAAAATAAAACAAAAACAAAACCTGTTAACACTTGAAGAAGTTCACGTGTAGATTGCAGATGCAAAGCCTGGGAGCTGGACATCAGAGTCAGGGAAAGTACAATGTTTGTGCTTGTGTGGTGAGGCTGCAGCCATCCCCATCAATTACGCCATTGAACGGGCACCTGGCGAGCTTTCTCTTTCCTCATCCATATAAAGAGGAAAAAAAAACCGAGGAAGAAGGAGAGATGATGAAGTTCCACTCTATCAGATTATTTTGTTTTATTTTTATGTGCCTTTACTGCACATTTTCAGGATGCTAGGTAATTTAGAAGAGCCCAAAGGGGCCCTAGGGTAAGCTCATATTAGAAACTTAGGTGATGGGAATTCAGAGCTTCATGATCAGTAAGTAAATGGCGGTGGTACCAGTGCGTACTTTTAAGCACTGTGCCTCTGTGTCCCACACAACCAAAACTCACAGTTCAAGCCCTGAGTGTATATTGAGATGCAAGCCTTCATTTTTCTGAAACAAACTATGTTCCAAAGGATCTTAAAAATAGAAGGCTCCTCAGGATATTGACATTCTCAAAATCATTACATTGTATACTTCTGTGTAGGATTGCCATTTGTTTAAAATCCCTTTTCTCCCATGTTCAAAATATCATTATTTAAAAAAAGAAAAAAAAGGCTGCTGCGGAATTTATGTTCTGGCATGTGGAACTAGTTTGATAGTTTCCCTGCAAAGTCAAATATTGCTTCTATAAATGAAAAAATGGATCTAAAACGAGAATACAATATAATTACAGTTTTAAAAACTGTTGACTTAAAAAGCAAACTTTTCTATATTAAATTCCGAACAGCAAAATTGAATATTCCTTGGGTGCAGCCTCTCTGAAAAAAAGCCACAATAGATCATATTTCAAAAGTAACAACTTGCAATATTTTTAAAGCTTCAGGGCTACAATAAGCACAGATTAAATTTCCAATTGAAAGGCTGGGACCTTCACTAGACTTTGTGATGGATAAAATATAAATACAAGGCCATTGTGTTCTCTGACAAAAAGCTAAGACCAAGAAGGGAAAAATGCTGAGATAAAACAAATGAGACGAGAAGTCTAAAAACCTGGACTTCTGGGAGGACTTTAGGACAATCCCTTTGTTTAACAGGCATTTATCTAACTAATCATTCACGAAGCAAATGCAATTGTTTCAAGTTTTTATGCTCTTATAAGTTGCCAGGTTGAAGTCTTAGCCTTCAAAGTCTCTATGCCCTCTCTTGCCACCATTTTTACTCCACTCCACCTAGGATCTAGACCTCTTAAAGTGTTCTTACAAGACATTAAAAAGTGTTTGTGTGCGCTATAGACACGTTTACATATGATAAAACATGGCCCTCCTTCCCAAAGAACTTAATACACAGCACACCTAGTGGACACTATTTCTACATAGTAGGGAAGAAAATCTAGCGATATCAGTGTTTGAAGCCCCCACCGAGTTTGCAACAGTCTATGGCACAACACAACACTATTTACTACTACAGAGGAGTGGTATGGGCTCAGATACTGCATTTTCTTCTAACTAAAAAAACCCCAAAAATCATTGATAGTGAGGTCATTTGAAAAACAACATCCAATATTTTTCTCTTATTGATTGCAATTTTTTTCTCTGAGGATTGACTAAGTTGCTTAATATCTTAAATGCTATCACAATTCTTTTTACTTGGTTTTATAACTCACAAAGCATTTTTTTTGCAAAACCCAATTCCATTTGACCATTCATATGCGCCTATAAGATACTAATTAACAGCATCAAGATTTCAAAGAAGCAAAAACCATCTTAGAATGATCTCATGGTTAGCCAGACAGTGCCAAGAAACCTGAGCAGACTCTCTTTCGTTCTTTCTCTCTTCTAAGTTCTGTGATAAATCTAATATCGTTGCTCATGTTACGAAAATAAAGAGAAGCCAGGCGTGGTGGTGCATGCCTTTAATCCCAGCACTCGGGAGGCAGAGGCAGGCAGATTTCTGAGTTCGAGGCCAGCCTGGTTTACAGAGTGAGTTCCAGGACAGCCAGGGCTATACAGAGAAACTCTGACTCGAAAACAAACAAACAAACAAACAAACAAGAATAAAAGAGAAAGAATGATTAAATTGATGGACCACGACCTCAACTGGAAACAAATGAAATAAAGTCCAAGTGATCGGGAAGAGCTGCTGGGTACAGCGAGGCAGGGCTGATGTCTTGGCAGTCACAGCAACATGAGGTTCTTGAGGACAATTAATTGTGGGTATTGTGTGCTAGACACACGGTGGCCACAAACGTGCTTTATATGATCGGTTTCTGTTAGTGTGCGTTTTATAGTCTGACAGTTAACTAGAGGTAAGAATTTGGTGATTTCTAGAATTTGTGTTAAATATGCTCTGTATTCTGATATGAAGTACAATGTGGTCTCTTTGGAAAACACTTTAGCCCCATCATATAGAGCCACAGAGGTTTATCGCATGGTTTGACCATTATAGCCCCACCCCGTATACACTGGGATGGACTGAAACCTCAAAAGGCCAGTGACTCTGTTGCATTAGCTCTCGATTCTTATTTCCAACAACGTGCTTCAGTGAAAGAAACAAGGAGGCACATGTCTCTGATCCCAGCACTTGGAAAACTGAGGCAGGAGGATTGTGAGTTCAAGGTCAACTTGAACTATACAGGGATAGACACCCCCTCAAAGAAAATATTATCCGAGATTCTGGGAATAGCAGCTGCTTTTAGGGCAAAGACAATGAACATACAACATGAGTTTTGTGTCATGATGTAGTACCAACAATTTTTTTTTTCTAAAATAAGATGGGAGTACAGAAAAAGGGCACAGGAATCCACTAAAGAGCTTTTAGTGATCAAAACAGGAAAAGCCACACATTAGAATTTATCCCTATGGGAAAAAACGGTTATCCACATGTCAGTTGCATATGATTTTAACTGAGCAATTTGGTAAGTTAGTCCACGACAAATGTGGTACATCGTACATCCACCATAGAAGATTCTAGATCAAGACATTTCCTCTCAGACTATGAAAACACTTGGTGACTTTCTTCCAGTGAGTACTTAAGGAGAAGAAGGGAAAGAACAGAGGAACTAAGGAGAGGAGGAACATGAGACTCCCTCTCTGAGAGGAGGTCAGGGTTGACATCGCAGAAGGCATGTACTGTTCACACCCTTGGGTTTATGTTGTGTCCACAACACTTCACCCTCTGTGAGAGCACGCTCAGAAACCTAAAACTCTGGTTCGAGGAAAGTATCAGAAATCACAGAATAAAGCACATGTCAAAAGCGGATCATTAGTTATGATAATTTTAGTATGAAGAAGCTGTGTTATTGGTTATCAGACCCAGGCTGCCTCCACTGACGCTTTGCGCTATCTCTGACATCTTTGAAACCCCTCTATAAAACTACATTTGAAACAGTTTTGAAGTTTATGAAAAAATACATAGGATCTGCATATTTGCCTGGAATTTGGCACTGAGTCTCAGCAGTTGTCCTTACTGTTAATTATCTCTTCAGGCCCTGGGCACTTCAGCTTCCCTTTCTTTATGACTTTCTACAGTGTTGCCTTGACAGCAAGATGGCACTTGTAGTCAAAGTGGCTTGTTGTCTCTCAAAATGTAAAATAATTACAGAAATGCAATTATCTTTTAAATTTCAAAAGCCTCTAGCTGTTTGGAGGATTTTAATGAAGCTTTTATTTGAATGCAGATTGTTCCTAGTGTTACATTCATGTTTGACCCAGGACTTCAAAGATTCGATAGATATGATATGGAGATACTTAACAACACTCACAGTTGGTGACTCCTGGTCACAGCATGGTATACAGAAACTCTGTATCTATGGATGGGTATCTATCTTGGTCTCCTTTGTGACAAGGGGTGTGTGACCTGGTGGAAATGTAGTGTAGGACACACCATCTGAGGCCTCTGGTCTGTTACATCATCACTGTTTCTCAAAATGGTGCATTACACAGGAGAGGATAGATTCTTTACAAAACTGTACTCTGTTTTTGATGCCCAAGGGAAGAATAATCAAATATTCCTTTTTTTTCTTTGTAGAGATGAAGGAAGTAGGGTTAATAGGCATGGAGGGCTACAGAAAGATGTAGAGGGAGTAATAAAAATATTATATATGTAAATATATAAAATTATTAATAAAAATATTCTCATTCTCCCTGTCAAGAGAACATTGTACCCTGTAACATGGCCCCAGGAGATATTTGAAAATTGAAGTTTTTAAAGGGACAAATGAAAACATCTCTTTTTTTGGATTGAGACTTCATGGCATGGCAGCCTCATTAAGATGTAATCTTTTAATAATAATTAAATATAAGAGGGCATTTGAACCAGTCTCTACCACAAATTATTAGTATTACTTAGAACCAAGATAAATTCTCCATGTGGTGTCTACTGTAAAAAGGCTATCAGGATAACTTGGCTTATTACTTCCATATAATTAAAATACTTTTATTGTATATTAATAATATTCAACTAAAACAAAGATCAATAAAGCAAGACCCTCTTTATATTATTGTTGTCAAGCCTAACCATGCACAAAGATATGGGATTAATTTTTTCAAACATATTGTAAAGACCAATTACTGTCTTTCTAATGCACAGAAAATGTACATTTAAATACAGCTCATGGCAGAACAGTATTGCCTATGTTCACACACAGCCACAGGTATTTAATGATCAAAATGGAGGCTAGGTCCCAAAACACATTTTACACAGATTATGGATGGGTTGTCCTTATTTGCAAGTAAAGCTAGGCCCCTAAGACTTTCTCCAGTGAACTGATAATGTAAGCAATCTCACTGTACTTTTTCAACTAAAGAAAAATGATTGATCCTGAATCTAAGGGGAAATTAATGCCAATTAAAACAATTAATTGTGTAGGTAGAGATGGGTTATACTTATTCTTAGATTACTGCTCTTGTGGTATCTAAAAAATGAATGAATCTCATAATTTATATGTATAAATAAACACAATTTTCAACCTTGTTTGAGCTTTCATCTTATAACTGGTGCTATTTTTGTTCCGCCTACAATTCTGAGGATACTAGTGTAAATTATTTAAAGCACTCACTGGCATGTTCACTGGACCAGTGTCTTTCTATTTACATTCCCATCCTATTTGTCCATTTTGGTCTTGAGAGAATTATGTATGTGTCAAATGAAACCCCTTTGAGGTGTTAATTATGTACAAGAGAAAATCCAACTGTGAATGGATTTTCAACATCAAGTCCATCATGGTTTTAGTCTCTGGTGCTTTCTTGTAAATTATGGTGAAGTGCTAAGAACTTGGCACAAGCAATCATGCCATTAATACAGCATATGCCCTAGGACCCTAGGACATAGTGTGTGTGTGTGTGTGTGTGTGTGTGTGTGTGTGTGTGTGTGTGTATACATATTATATGTAGATGTAGATATATAGCTGTAGATGACATAGATATAGATGTAGATATGGAGATATGAAAAAAACCTCTTTCCTTGTTAAAGAGGTTGTCATCATTAAAGACAGGCATGATCGTCTGCACTGGGACAACTAGAAATGAGCCTGAGGCAAAGATACTACCCATAATGCTCTGTCATGTCATGCAGATATATTAATTCACTTTAAAGGGGTCATTCAAAACCAAAAATGCCACTGGTAAGATTCTCTGCTCAAAATAATTACCCAGAGTCAACAGAAGGGCCAAATGCATTTGTGGTCTCTAGGGACCAGAGTCCATCCTGAGATGGCAGTGAAACTTGACAACATTATCCACATGGTATCCATTTTGTCTGAGTAAAGGCTGCTGGATAATGTGGGTCATGGAATCTTGTACCAAGGTTCCAGAGGGATAATGAAGTGAGGTGGGTGGTGGGATCAGAATTTTGACCTCCAAATGTCACTGCATGAAGCTGAGAAAGTCAAGGTTAAGTTGCACTGGAGAAGACAGTATGTTGGAGATGCCAGGACCAGAGAACATTGTTGTATCCCTCTCTCTCTCTCTCTCTCTCTCTCTCTCTCTCTCTCTCTCTCTCTCTCTCTTGTTGCTATAAGAAAGCATCCTGACAAAAAAAAAGCAACCAAGGAGAGAAAGGGGTTTATTTTGGCTTACAATTTCAGAAGGCTAGAGTCCCTCATTGTGAGGAAGTCATTGAAACAGATGCAGGAATCTTGCTGATTACATTTCATATGCATTCAGGAAACAAAAGAGAGATCAGGAAATGAGGACAGGCTATAAAACCTCAAAGTTTGTTCTTAGTGACATACTTCCTAGAGTAACACATTTTTTTTTCTAAAGAGTCCATAGCTTTCCCAAACTGTACCAATCGTGAAGAGCCAACTGTACAAACACATGAACCTGTGAGAAATATGTTATAATTGAACCACAACAGATGTGTGCTAAGGAACACTGCAGGCAAGGGGTAACACAAGTCCCCAAAAAGAAGTGTTGTGTGCTACAGGCCGAGGAACTGCAGTTGTGGTGAAGATGCCACGGTCATGAGCTTCCAATCAGAAATGCAGGATTCACAGTGCTCGTCCACTAGATTTGGTCTTATACTGTTAGACCATTGCTTGTTATGCCCCCTTTTATTTCTTTTAGAATGGGAATATTTATCTTCTACCATTATATGTTGAAATTATGTAACATTTTTTTTTTTAATAGGGGCTCTCAGTGAGGAAATTGCTTTGAGATTTGTTGAGACTTTGACCTTTGCTTTTAAATAGTCTGGGGACTGTTAAAGATAATCAGGACTTATGAAGTTGGATGAATTTTGTATTTTGAGGTGACCATGAACTTATAGGGCACACGGGACTGTAAAGCTATGGTTTAAAAGGGATGTGCTTGAGTTTCAACCATTGTGTGGGCTGGGATTTCAGACTGAATACAAACAAGAAAGTGATCTGAGAACAACTTTTCATCTCTCTCTGCTTCCAGATTGTTAATACAGTGAGACTTCCTCTTGTTCCCATTGTTGTAAATTTCCTGCCATGGTGAACTATATTCCTTGGAACTTCAAGCCAAAATAAACTGTCTCTAAGCCACTCTTATCAGCTATTTTTCACAGTAAGGAATATTAATACTAATAGAGAAGGGAAAATAACTAACAGAAATAAGAGGAATCTAGGATGACTGGGAAAATGGCTTTTTTAAAAAGATGATTATTATGTTAGATGCACTAATAAGATAGAGGGAATACTACAAATGACTTAAGTGTGAATGAGTTAAGTTTTTTAATTACAAAATGATTGTGCTGCTGAACATAAACCAGGGTCATAGAGAACTAAGACAGAGATTTAAAACATACCCCACAAATGGAAGAAATATTACAGCTCAGCAAATATGACAATAGGGTGAATGCTTTCACTCACATTTTTTTGGTTGTCCTTCTGGTGTGTATACATAACTGTGTTTTTATGTATATGTGAGGTGTAGATATGCGCAAGCCCAAGTCACTCCCTGAAATTCAAGCACTAAGTAAATATTGTAGATGGCAATGTACCATCAACATCAAGTCCAAAAAGATGCAGAAGAGATTTAGGACCAATCTCTGAGATTGTCAAGCACTGTAGATGTGGAAGAACAAGAACCTGGTAGCCCAGAAAAAGCCAAGAATTTATTAGTCTCTCATTGGATTCCGGGAAATGTCACTCCCTTGCAAGCTTCTTTAATTCAAGTTAAATATTCACAGATGGTACAGTTGCCCCCATTCTGTACCCACCTAGTTTCTCCACAACAGAATATCCTAAGAGAAGCCTTAGGGGAGAGGAAGTTGAGTGGGCTGAGAGATGAGAAAATGTTCCTAAGCAGCATCAGTAGGGGGAGAAGAAAGGACAAGAATATATCACATGAACTAATTGATCCTGCCCTTCCACAGAGCCATAATCTCCATTTTCCCAGTGCACAGAGTTAAGCTGCTTTTCTACCCGCTTGTCATAAAAGAAAAATCAACAGATTCTGTATGATCTTTAGAATAACCAATGCTGAATTTTTCAGTTCATAATTTACTCTGGGCATACCAATCATTCAACTTCAAGTGTTCCCAAACAGATTTGTATGGGAAAGACACATTGGTCAGTAGAGTTGACTTTCAGGTAACCATTTTGAAGCTAGAATTTATTTCAAGAATGTAAATCAATTTAGAAGCCAGAGACAATATTCAAGCCTTTACTATTTCTGAAAATTACAAAGATGGTACTAACTAGATGGACTATGTTTTTCACCTTTTAAAAATTTTGATTGCAAACTCTTTTTATGCAACATATGCAGAACATACTTAGCTCTTCCCCCAACTCCTCTCAGATCCTCCGTACCTCACAATCTACCAAAATTCAATTCTACACTCTTTATAAAACAAAAACAAAACCCAAGAAACACACACAAATCAAACAACAGCGGCAATAACGACAAAACACAGAAAATGGAATTCAAATACAAGGAAAAACCAATAAGACAAAAAAAAAAAAGCTCAAAAAGTCTACAACCTTACTATTGAGCTTCTTTTATGTTGGCTAGCTATTCTTGTCCATGGCACTTAATCTGAAGAGAGATTTACATATCTAGGGAGACTTGGAGAAAACAAATTTTTCCTTTACCAATGGAATCTATTGAAGATATTTTCTTAATTAGTGATAAGAGCTAGTGTCTACTTCCCTCTCTCAGTGATCAGAACCCCCAATGGCTTGAACCCATGCAGGTCCCATGCATGCTGCCACAGTTTCATTGAGTTTATATATGCCCAGTCATTCTGTGTCTGGAAGACATTGTTTTCTTGAAGTCATCTATAGCCTCTTGCTATTTCAATCTTCCTGTCTCCACTTTTGCATAGATCCCTGAACCCTGAGGGGAAGGGTTTAATGGAGATATTTGACTTAGGACTGAGTATTCCAAAGTCTACTTTCTGCACATTGTCCAACTGTAGATCCCTGTATTGGTTCTCATCTGTTGTAGGAGGAAGCTTCTCCAATAATGGCAGAACAAAGCCCTGATCTATGGTTATAGCAGAATGTCACTAGAAGTCATTTTATTGTCCTGTTACTTTAGCTTATATATAGTATCTCGTTTTCCCTAAGACCCATGCTTATCCACGTCAGGTTCTTGTGTACCCTAGCAGTTGCAGTCGTGAGCTCTATCTCGTAGAATGGAATCTCCTGAGAGAGGTTGGTTTTTCCCTCAACATTTGTGTCAACCACTATTGCATGAGCATATCTTGCAGGCAGGTCACTCCTGTGGGTTGCGGAGTTTGCAGCTGGTTTGATGGTTACTTTCCACCCCCTGATAACATGCAGAGATCCTTTTAGCACCATGACACTAGTCAGTATGGATGAAGCCTCTAGCTAGGCACGAGCTTGACTTCTCCATGTTCAATTAAATATATAAATGCTATATTCAGTGATTGGGCCTTGCCATCTGTTTGTGGAGAGCAACCAACAGCCTTGATGATACCGAAGATGCTTGGGGGGATTCACAGGACCTCTCTGGCTAAGGAGCTGAAGCAGTAGGCTGTTAATCCACTCTAAACTCCTCAGCAGGTGTGCACTCACTTCTTATTACCTGCCCAAATGTTTTGTTTGGGATTCACAAATGAAAGACACACACACACACACACACACACACACACACACACACACACACACACGATTTATTTTTAATATGCCCTAAGCACCTCAAAGGTTTGGCGACTCCCAAACTTCCATGTTGCTAATGCCCCATCCCCTCCTATATTCCTGATTTATTACTTATTAAAATCTATATTTCATCTCTGCTACCCCCGACCCCAGTTGGGGGAGTGGCCCCTGGGCCACTCTTTACCAATTCTTGATTCTTTCATGGTTGTATGCTTTTTTTCCTGCCCCTCTCAGGCTGATGTTTCTGCTTGCTCATCATGATGATTCTTTTTCTTTTTCTCCCACATTTTTTTGATTTTTTATTAGATATTTTCTTAATTTACATTTCAAATGCTATCCTGAAATTCCCCTATACCCTCTCCTCCTGCTCCCCTACTCACCCACTCCACCTTCTTGGCCCTGGCGTTCCCCTGTCCTGGGGCATATAAAGTTTGCAATGCCAAGGGGCCTCTCTTCCCAATGATGGCCGACTAGCCCATCTTCTGCTACATATGCAGCTAGAGACACAAGTTCTGGGGGTTCTGGTTCTAAAACTCTTCCTTTCTCATGTTTCCCTTGTCCAGGAAATCTCAGGTCCCACCTCTGTCTTCCTGCCCAGCCATTGGCCACCAGCAACTTTATTTACCAATTAGAGCTGACTGGGGGTAGGGACTCTCAATATCTTTTCAAGATGTAATCCATTCCTCGTAGTGGAAGATTCACTCCATGGCATTGGATGTCTAGTTAGGGGCATTATTTTCTCCCATAGTTGGTCACTGTATTTAGATCCCTTTCATATGTGTGTACATATTTTAGAAAGCGCTTACAATAACAGGTTTCCATACTGTCCCTCAAATGGCTCCTATTTTACTTGTCTCTTCTCATATTGCTTCCCTTGCCCTACTCTTTTTTTTTTTTCCAGGAGTGATTGTTTATTGCTTTTATTTTAAATTAATTAATTAATTTATTATTAGATATTTTCTTCATTTACATTTCAAGTGTTATCACATAAGTCCCCTATACCCTCCCCCCGCCCTGTTCCCCTACCCACCCACTCCCACTACTTGGCCCTGGCATTCCTCTGTACTGGGGCATATAAACATTGTTAGACCAAGGGCCTTTCTTCCCCAATAATGGCTAACTAGGCCATCTTCTAATACATATGCAGCTAGAGACATGAGCTCTGGGGGTTTTTATTAGTTCATATTGTTGTTCCATCTATAGGGTTGCAGACCCCTACAGCTCTTGGGTACTACAGCTCTAGCTCCTACATTGGGGACCCTGTGTTCTGCCCTATAGATGATTGTTAGCATCCACTTCTGTATTTGTCAGGGACTGTCAAAGCCTCATAGGAGACAGCTATATCAGGGTCCTTTGAGCAATATCCTTCTCCCTTGCCCCACTCTTATATAGTGCCCCCCCCCTTTTTTACTCCAGTCTATCCTCATCTCTTCATAACAATTTATTCTATTTTCTCTTTCTTGGAAGACACTCATCTCTCCCTTTCTTCCTTACTAGGCATCTAACCTCTGTGGTTTTATGAACTATAGAGCACTTTGGATGAACTTATTAGTATGACAATAACTCATGAAAAAATATTAATCTCAATTGAAAATATAATCAAATGGAATTGCCCTTTCCTGGACTCTGCTAAGTTCTGAGTAGAATTTTTCTTGATTGCAAATTTGAAGACATGAATTTTAAGCTATTAAAAACTGAAGATAATTTAATCAGAATTTTCCCAAGGAAAAATATTATTGAAATAGAAATATAAAATTGCATTAATATTTAAATTCTTTGATTTAAATATTGCCAGCCAGATACTCATAGAAGAAGACTGAGCTAAAAATGAAATCATTTTCTTCATATAACCTTGGTTTTTGTTTTAGCACTAAAGTCTAATTTTGTTCCCTCTTTAAGTCTGGAACAGTAACACAAGCAATCTCTTGCTGCAAGGCTAAGGTAATTCATATGTTCCTAGGCATTAGCAATGGGGCAGAAATAAGGCTTCTTGAGTGGAGAAGGCAATGGTGTGATTAGCTGAAGGCAGTCTGGATGGAACACATTCTCTGAGTGCTATGTGAGATACAGATCTGTACAGAGAGAAGTTATAGGCTTAGAGGCAAAGAAAAACACAAAAAGAAGCTGATAAGAACACCATTAGGACAAACTGATGGTAGGAGAGACAGATTGGGTAGCTGATGAGAGGTCTCTAATATCAATATCCTCAGGTTGTTTTCTGAATCTGAAAAGAATGAGCTGGTGAGGCCACTCTTGTCTGTTTCTCTCTCTCTCTCTCTCTCTCTCTCTCTCTCTCTCTCTCTCTCTCTCTCTCTCTCTCTCTCTCTCTCTCTCTTGACTCAATAAAGCTTTATTTTCCCAAATGCACAGTTGATTGAACCTGTTCATGCATCTTCACGAGCAGCTGGGCCATCTTCACCCTTTGTCTTTCTGGGGTAAATGGCTGGGCTTCTGTGCTTTGAATCCAGCTTTACTAAGTAGCTCCAGAAGGGCTTCCCTGGCCATGGAACCAGGAATCTTCAGTCTCTGGAAGGCCACAGTAATAAACTTATAGCTGGGGACTTGTATGTTGCTTTGTCAAACAGGATGAGATTGTTCAACTTGTCCCGAACTTTGCCTTTGGGCCACTTCTTATTTTTGGCCTTGCCACCAGATTTATTTACTGGGTCTTTGTCTTTCTTTGGCCGACTTCCTGGCATCTTGCTTCTTCTTGTTGTCTTTGGGCAGCATCGAGAAGCTCAGAGAGTAGTGTGGACCACTGCAACCTCACTAAGATCATCTGCTCATTTCAACAGAATGAATCCTGTCTTTCTGTCACTTTAAATTTCCCACAGTGGCAGAACAAAAGCCATTGTCTGTATTTATATAGATCGAGTCCCCTCCACACGGGGAGGGGCCTCAATAGCACAGCACAAGCAACAGGAAGGAGAGTAAACCTTGTGTTTTATGGAACCAAGCCGGAGCTTAGATAACTTCGGTGGAAAGATTCAGAGAAATATTTAAGAAAGAAGAGTGTGGGACTGGAGAGATGATTCAGTAGTTAGGAGCACTGAGTGCTCTTCCAGAGGTCTTGAATTCAAATCCCAGCAGCCACATGGTGGCTCACAACCATCTATACTGAGATCTGACGCCCTCTTCTGGGGTATCTGAAGACAGCTACAGTGTACTTACATATAATAAATAAATAAATTGAAAGAAAGAAAGAAAGAAAGAAAGAAAGAGAGAAAGAAAGAAAGGTGTGAGTGGAGGAAATGGGAAAGGAGAGATGGCGTGGGGTTGGTAGATTTATCATTTGAGAAAAGAGGTAGGAAATGGGAGAAAATAAGTCGAAGAGTGATTATAATTTGTGATGTGTAGTAGAATGCCAGATTTTCCTTAGGATCATAATACCAAATAAAATACCCATTTCCCCACTGATTTGTGGTTTATTTTAACTTCTCAAGTGGGTCACTATAGCCAAGTGGATCCTGACCTACCTGATTCTATTTGTTTATCTGAAACATCTCCCTCATTCTACGTTCAAGTTTCTGGCAGTGGATGTGTCTGGAAACTAGAGGAGGTAGGGAACTTCCTGGAGAAGCAGGCACTTGTGGCATGCCTTGAAAATTATACCTACTTCCTGTCTCTGACCCTCCTCTGTCTCTTTTCCCTTCGCACCATGAGTAGTCTCCTCCGACTCCCCAATACTTCTGCTTTAATGATTTATTGCCTTTCCAGACCCTAAAGTCAACAAAGCTGAAGACCATGGACAGAAAAATTCATAGCCAAGATATTTCCTTTGTCCTGTAAGTTGTTAGTGTCAGATATTTGGTGACATATAGTAAGTGGACTACCAATTTGTAGCTGTAACGTGTCTTGATCACATTCACCATTTTTACAGACAAAGGAAATATCTGGCAGCAGAGCAATTTACAGAGATTATGCTTCTCTAATTTCTTTTGTAAGAGTATTGCATCACTAACTGTATGTTGGAGTCTGTTGTAATGAGCAAAAGAGACTGTAGAGATGACATCTCTATGTTTGGAGTGTCTGTGATGTGTCAAGCACTGAGATAAAAACCCTTCTGTTTTCTCGTTAAAGCTTCCTAATGGCTGCAGGTCAAGTATGATTAGCTCCACTCGAAAGGATTGAAATTTATTCAAGAGATCAAGCAACTATTCAAAGGCAGACAATGATGTGAGGGCCGGGTATAAACTCTGTCTTCAGTACTGTTCTGTCCCATCCTCTGACACATGGGCCATGATGATAATCCTTAGTTTGACCCTCGATCCAAGACTGCACACATCTCCAGAGATAATCCCTCTCATCTCAGCTTGGGAAAGTATTCTGTATTGATGATTATTTTCTAAATTTCCTGTACTCATGAGGAATACTTGATCAGATTAGGACTAAATTCTAAATATTTCCCATTGTATTCTGTAGTGATTCTTACCTCCTACTTCCTCTGAAAACAAAGACTTTCTTTCACGGGTGTGGGAGAGGCTGCAGAGTCTCCTGGAGAAGGGATGTCGAGTGACACTGTCTCATTTAGCTGAAGTGCCACTTGATGTTGATGATTGGTCTCAACTCCTCTCAGAACTGAATATCAGAACCTCCAATATTGCTTTTATTTTTTTCGTTTAGAAAAAGAAATGATAGAACTTCCATAAAACTCTCCACAAAAGCAAACTTTCCAAATATCACCAATGTGTTTTTCCGCATTGAGGCCTCATGCAAATATGTTTGATGTGCAATATCAATAATTGGGTGACGGGGTCTATTTGAAGAGACATTTTAGCTGACCCAGCTGGAATACAGCCTTCCAGATTTAATGAGTAAAGTAGCCCTTTATCAGGTCATTAAGTAACGAATAAGGAAGCATGCTGAATTTCAAGGGCTAAGGGCATTGCCCCCTGGGGAATGGGAGGATGAGTCCCCGGAGAAAGCAGAATGCTGCCATGCTTGTTCAGTCTCTGCGGACTAAAGCAAGACAGGAAGAAGTGGAGTTTCAATGTAAGTCCTTTTCAAGGTGGGCCCCTGAACTCATGAGTCTGTTCTACAACTGTTTCCTGGTCTCCTGGATTCATAACAAAGGTGCTTCACTCAACACTTATTGAATGATACACTTGCCAGAAGCACATAACACACTTTCTGATGTGGCCCATTTTCTACAGCATCATCTAGCCATTTTTTCTATCAATTATAGATGAAGAAGCAATTTGACTTTACGGGACTGGGCACTAAAATTACTGTGTTTTCTGCCCACAATGTCGGTGCCAACATTAATATGCAGACTTATTGGCTGCATCACTGG
>CACVCL010023493.1:0-15206 GCA_902729485.2 Mus minutoides
ATTCAACCAAAAGAATGTGGTAATAAAACATCTCCTAATAGCATTGTGTTACACTCATAGTTGACTGCCTTACTTAGGAAAATCTCTTCCTGCTTAAATAAATAAAAGATTCACATGGCATCCAAACCATGTTTAAGGGCAGGACCCTGGTTTAACAGTATATGACCAACATCAGATAAACTAAATAGTATTTTTGAAATTTCTTCATCTCTGAATGCAGTCTGAGGGCATTTTTTAAAGTTTACAAATCATTTGTGTGTGCATAAAATACACACACACACACACACACACACACACACACACACACACACACATATATATATATATATGGTATATATATGATATATATATATTATTGTAATTGTACATATTATATACTATTATATTATATGTTAATACATATGAAGAGTATAATATATAGTGTTATCTGGGGTTTTCTGTGTCTATGAGTATGTGTTTTTCTGTATCTATATGTATTTTTATCTTTCTTTGGTTCTTTTTCTTCAGTCTGTTTAATTTGTTCTATTGTATTTTTGATTTTTGTTCTTTGTTGTTTTTTTGTTTGTTTGTTTTACCATATTTTATTGTTATTACTCTTTAAATAACCTGTTAATATTTTGAGAGAGATATAGGGTGGTTGGGATTCAGGTGCTTGGGATGGGGTGTGAGGATAGAGAGGACCTGGGAAAGTTGGAGAAAGAGAAACCACAATCATAATATATTTTATTTTAAAAAAATCTTTTTTAGTAAAGAAAAAAAAAGGGAAAGAAAACTTAATGAATGATAGGAATTCCTGTGACATTTAAGTAGAATAACAAGCAATATAAATAGAGGAGTTGGGTCAATAGAAAGGTAAACTTTCCTCTGCTGTGGAAGCAAGAACCACAGGACATTTGATTATAAAGTGAGATTGAATACTGAAAGAGATTTAAAAATTAGTGGGTTTTAGGAAGATCGTTCGAGACCTTTTATAGTGAATTAACAGAGTGAGATGAGAATATTTGCTAATTTACTTATAGACACCTCAGAAGAAAACTAATTGCTTTTCCAGCAGAGGCCTAAACATAGAAGAATTCATTTGCAAATTTTTGTGGTGGAAAAACAAACTGTAATTTTTATCCTGCTTCTATTTATTATTGAATTTTATTAAGAATTACTATAATTAATTACTTGTGTAAGAATGAAATTTTGTAGTAGGAGGACAAGGAATGCTTTATGATTCCATATCCTCAGGGGTTAGTGCCTTCATAGGAAAAAGCATTATTGCACTTGTAGGGGCAGTAACTTCAATTAGTACAATGTTCCCTTAAAAGTCAACATGTCGGGGGTAGGGAAAAAAAAGTCAAAATGTAAACTAAAGTAATATATACCACCTCCCTGCAAAACGTCAGCATAAAGGATTTATAAGAAAAGAAGTTTCTCAGTGCAACAACTACTTCAAGTTATTGAAGCATTACTTTTCAACCAATTTATTATTATTATTATTATTATTATTATTATTATTATTATTAATTATTTCCATCAACTCTAACACCTTTAATTAAACCAAAGTACATTTGCAGACAAATTTGTGTTGTTGTAAACTATGACTGCAAGTTCAGAATCAGGTTTCATTGATGTTTCCATGTCACTTAATCTTAGAGATTATTATTGGGATTTAACCATCTTAGGACATTCTACATGAGGGCATTTGAATGTTATAACCTCTAAGGCAAGAGAGGTTCTCAACCTTCCTAATGCTGTGACCCCTTAAACACGGTTCCTCATATTGTGATGGCTCCGACCATAAAAATTATTTTTATTGTTACTTCATAACTATTGGTACTGTTGTAAATCACAAATTAAATCTGCTATGCAAGATGATCTTGGGTAACCCCTATGAAAGGATTGTTCAACCTCCAATAGGGTCACAACAACAGGTTGACAGCTGATGCTCCAAAGGATTCAACATTGTAGTAATGATAACTATGGCATCCTTCAGTTGACATGACAGTGAATAGTATATTGAAGAACCTTACTGAGTTCCAGGAATGTTTTTATGTTTCAGTTGCAATTCTGAAAACCAGTCATGTCTGTAGGGTGCTGCTTCTGGGTGAGTGCGTAGTTCAGAGAGCAAGGACCAGTTTCATATTTGTCTGTTTCTTTAACCTCCTAGAGTAAGAAAGTAGACACTTAATTAAGAGAAGAAAACAAACAACACATCTTTCTATCCTAAATCCACATTAGGTAGCAGCTGTTCAAATGATTAATGCCAGGTTAATAACTCAAATGAGTTAATCAGAACAGTCACAAGAATTTACATTACTGAAAAACATTGAATGCAAATTAACAGGGCCTAGATAAAGGCATATAGAAGCAACCATAAATAAGAATAGTATGTTGTTCTTCTTTCCTTCTTTATCCTTTGTCCTTCCTCTCTTTCAATTCAGTCTTAATATGGAGGCCAGGCTGCTCATGAAAATGTTATATTCCTGCCACAGCATCCCAGTATGCTAGAGTTACATATAGGTGTGAACCAGCACACTTGCCCTTATTGGTTTTTGCTTGTTTGTTTTTTGAAAAATAATTTCTGAGACATGGTCTTACTAATTTATTACCATATTCATAGCTCAATAGAAACAATTAAAAACCTAAAGTAAAATGTATGCTGAGAATGTAAGTGAAGGCTTGATTTTATATTTGTAAGTGTCATGGAAGAAGGCATAGAGAAATTAAGAAACAACAGTGAAAGGTACCATTTTAAAAGGTACTGCACATTTTACAGCTTACATCAGATTTATTTTAATGCGGTGTTTGCAATTTTTAATAGGAATACTTAATCAATGAGATATT
Organism: Mus minutoides; assembly: GCA_902729485.2. Taxonomy (NCBI): domain Eukaryota; kingdom Metazoa; phylum Chordata; class Mammalia; order Rodentia; family Muridae; genus Mus; species Mus minutoides. Next base: position 2,833 of record CACVCL010023493.1, read on the forward strand.
TTCCTTGTAGTCCAAGATCAACTTTATAATTAGTATTAAGACAATAATCATGATGGTTGAGTAGAATTATACCCAACAGGTAAAGCCAGAGTAGAAATTCTAATCTGTAATACACAAAAGGCATCCTTAAAACTGTAAGGAAAAGTAGATGAAGCATTTTAAGCTCATTATACCTTTCTATTTTTTGTTTGTTTGTTTGTTTTGTTTTGTTTCTCGAGACAGGTTCTCTGTATAGCCTTGGCTGTCCTGGAACTCACTTTGTAGACCAGGCTGGCCTCGAACTCAGAAATCCACCTGCCTCTGCCTCCCAAGTGCTGGGATTAAAGGTGTGCACCACCACTGCCCAGCCTCATTATAGCTTTCTAAAGCAAAAGGAACACATTTAGGAACTTTTGCAAGATGTTTTTGCCTGGAGTGAGTTTCTGGAGCTAAGTGATTCCACAACTCTCAAAGAAGGCAGCATATTACATAGCAGGGATAGTACTAGGGAAGACCTTAGAGAAAGTTCAAGACATTAAAAATAAAGAATGGGGTTTATTTGTTTTGTTTTGTTTTTTAAGCCAAATAATCTCAGTAGAAAACAATTTTTCACCTTAACTTTCTCTTTGATTTCTTTCAGTTGCCATGACAAACTCCATGAACAAAAGCAACCTGGAGAAACAAGGACTTGTTTCAATTTACAGCTTGCCTTCTATCCTGAAAGGAAGTCGGGACAGGAACTTAAGACAGGAAACTGGAAGCAGGAACTGGGGCAAACCACAGGTGTGTGTGTGTGTGTGTGTGTGTGTGTGTGTGTGTGTGTGTGTGTGCTATTATCTGTATTATCTGGCTTGCTCTGCATGGCTTGCTCAGCTTACTGTTTTATGGACCAAGGGCTATTGCATATTGTGAAGCACCTTAATCAATGGGCTGAGTCCTTACACATTAACCATTACTCACGAAAATGATGACACACTTAATTGTCTGCAGGTGGATCTGATGGAGGTGCTTTCTCAATTCAGAGTTCTTCCCAGGTAAACCTTACTATATAAAGTTGATGGAAAACTAAGCATTTACAACACTACCTAGAATTCATATTTTCAAGTTGCTTTTCGAAAAGAAAGATCTGCTGTCCTGTCACTACAAGGACAACAAAACAAAGTTGAATTCATGCAATATATGACATTATATAATGCTAATTTTATTTGAGCCTTTAAAACTCTGATTAAGGCCAATGTTTTTAGACCAGATGACATTATTAAAAATTAACCCCTGCAGAGGTTGTAGATATGCCTTAATAGTTAAGATTACTTATTAGGCTTCCAGAGGAAACCATTTTGTTTGCTAACACCCAAGTCAAGCAGCTCCCAACCATCTGTCAATCAAGTTCCAGTGGATCTGACTCATCTTTACTCACCTCAGTCACAAGCACTCAGAAGCACATATACACAAGTGGACATACACTCCTACACAGAAACAAAACTAACAGTAAAACTGAATTAAAACAGAGAAATTAACTCTTTCATTTTATAACAGAAGTGAGGAATAAAGTGATGTGTGTCACTATCATTTGCTGTTAATTACAAGAAAAAAATAAGACAATCCTTTCCATATATACACACATATATGTATATATATGTATGGCACAGTGTATGTATGTATATATATATAAGATTTGTTTCTTTAAAAGATATTATATATTATTTGTTTATATATACATATATATGATTTGTTTCTTTAAAAGATATTATATATATTATTTGTTTATATACATACATACATATACATATATACATATATATATATATACATATATACATACACACACACACACACACACACACACACACACACACACATATATATATATATATATATATATATATATATGATTTGTTTCTTTAAAATATCTTTTCCGATCTTCTACTGTCTCACAAAGTATGATAGTCTAGACTGCCATTTCCTCTCACTTAGAACACTTGAAGAACATACCAGTTTTATTTTTGTCATTTTTCACCTTCCATGTCTCATAAAGCCACTGTAATTTCTATTAGGTTGTATATGTAATATTAAATAACTTCCTAATAAAATGACTTTACATGAACCTTGTGGTCAACACTGAACTTGTAGCCCAGCCTCAGCCCCTCCCACGTTTCCCTCTCATAGCACCTTACTCTGTTTGCTCCTTGCTCCTTGGTAACTTACCAGCCCCCAATCATTTGCTGTTTCTTTGACACTGCTTTACCCAAGCCCACTTGCTCTCTAAGACCTCAACTCAAGCTTCCGTTCCTGCATCCAAGCTTTCACTGATTTCCTGATTTAGGACAAACATGCAAGTCAGAGCCTCATAATACATGAGACACCTAAGCCTTCACAAGAATATGTATGGTAGAGTCTCCTCCATGAGAACTTAAGCTAAAAATGGCATTGCTAAAATTGTAATTTTTCTAGTAATAATTTCTATTTTTTTCTAATACATAATAACTTATAATAACAATGGTCTAATAATTTCAAAGCAATAAAATTCTATATAAATGTGACAAGATTAAGAAAAATACAGTAATATTTAGTCATTTAACAGTATATATATTTTATTAAAGGAAAAAATTTACCAAAAAAAGTGTTAGAAGGTTTAAAAAAAAACCAAATACAATGAATTAGAAGTGCAGATTAATTAAGTTCAGTTTCAAACATGTATGCAAAACCATCATAAAAGAAAAAGTTTTCTTTGAGGTTGATATTTTTTTCTTTTGAAGTATAGAGACAAACATTTTATTCATTTTGGAATTTGCTCCCAAATTTCAGAAATAAAAGAAAATCTTTAAAGTTTTACAAGTGCAGAAAAGTCATTAACTTAGGACAAGCTTATATATACTAAACACCACAAAGCTTTCTCTGAGTGTATATCTATTAGCAGAAAAAAAAAAATCGAAGTTTTTGCTTTTATAGAACTTATATCATGTAGAAACAAAATAAAAACAATATATAAATACAAATAGTGCTATGTAGTAAGGCTCACATTGGTGAAATTAAGTAATGCAAAAGATAAAAGGTGATAAGCTTTTAAAATGTGTAGCCCTTTGGCAGAAAAAGTAATAGAATAGTCTTTTTTTTTCTGTCACAAGAATCAGAAATAGTTCAATCCATTACCTTATGTTATTGTTATGGTGGCTAAAGACCTTCCCCTTGTTCTCTGTCTCCTTTTCTATTTTCTTTTCTTTTCTCCCCCTAATTTTTATTAGGTATTTTCTTCCTTTACATTCCAAATGCTATCCTGAAAGTCCCATATACCCCCCCCCCACACACACACACACTGCTCTCCTACCCACCCACTCCTCCCACTTCTTGGCCCTGGCATTCTCCTGTACTGGGGCATATAAAGTTTGTAAGACCAAGGGGCCTCTCTTCCCAATAGTGGTCAACTAGTCCAACTTCTGCTACATATGCAGCTAGAGACACGAGCTCTGGGGGTACTGGTTAGTTCATACCCTTTTGACTATATTAATCCTGCTGATCCATGAGCATGAGAACTTTCCATCATCTGAGATCTTCAATTCTTTCTTCAGAGACTTGAAGTTCTTGTCATACAGATCTTTCACTTCCTTAGTTAGAGTCACACCAAAGTATTTTATATTATTTGTGACTATTGTGAAGGGTGTTGTTTCCAAAATTTCTTTCTCAGCCCATTTATCCTTTGCGTAGAGAAAGGCTATTGATTTGTTTGAGTTAATTTTATATCCAGCTACTTCATTGAAGCTGTTTATCAGGTTTAAGAGTTCTCTTGTGGAATTTTTAGGGTCACTTCCTTATATATACTATCATATCATCTGCAAATAGTGATATTTTGACTTCTTTCTTTCTAATTTGTATCCCCTTGATCTCCTTTTGTTGTCAAATTGCTCTGCCTAGGACTTCAAGTACTATATTGAATAGGTAGGGAGAAAGTGTGTAGCTTTGTCTAGTCCCTGATTTTAGTGGGATTGCTTCCAGTTTCTCTCCATTTAGTTTGATATTGACTACTGGTTTGCTGTATATTGCTTTTATTATGTTTAGGTATAGACCTTGAATTTCTGATCTTCCCATGACTTTTAGAATTATGGGGTGTTGGAATTTGTCAAATGCTTTCGCAGCATCTAACAAGATGATCATGTGTTTTTTGTCTTTGAGTTTGTTTATATAGTAGATTACGTTGATGGATTTCCATACATTAAACCAACCCTGCATCCCTGGGATGAAGCCTACTTTATCATGATGGATGATTGTTTTCATGTGTTTGTGGATTCGGTTTGTGAGAATTTTATTGAGTATTTTTGCATTGATATTCATAAGGGAAATTGGTCTAAAGATCTCTTTCTTTGTTGGATCTTTGTGTGGTTTAGGTATGCAAGTAATTGTGGATTCATAGAATGAATTGGGTAAAGTACCTTCTGTTTCTATTTTGTGGAATAGTTTGAGGAAAGTTGGAAATAGGTCTTCTTTGAAGGTCTAATAGAACTCTGCACTAAACCCATCTGGTCCTGGGCTTTTATTGGTTGGGAGACTATTAATGACTATTTCTATTTGTTTAGGTGAAATGGGACTATTTAGATCATTAATCTGATCCTGATTTAATTTTGGTACCTGGTATCTGTCTAGATAATTGTCCATTTCATCCAAGTTCTCCAGTTTTGTTGAGTATAGTCTTTTGCAGTAGGATCTGATGATGTTTTGGATTTCCTCAGGTTTCGTCATTATGTCTCCTTTTTCTTTTCTGACTTTCTTAATTAGGATACTGTCCCTGTGCCCTCTAGTTAGTCTGGCTAAGGGTTTATCTATCTTGTTGATTTTCTCAAAGAACCAGCTCTTGGTTTAATTGATACTTTGAATAGTTCTTTTTGTTTGCACTTGGTGGATTTCAGCACTAAATTTGATTATGTCCTGCCATCTAGTCCTCTTGGGTGAATTTGCTTCCTTTCATTCCAGAGCTTCTAGGTTTGCTCTTAGGCTGCTAGTGTATGCTTTCTCTAGTTTCATTTTGGAGGCACTCAGTGCTATGAGTTTTCCTCTTAGGAATGCTTTCTTTGTGTCCCATAAGTTTGGGTATATTGTGGCTTCATTTTCATTAAACTCTAAAAAGTCTTTCATTTCCTTATTTATTTCTATCTTGACCAAGTTATCATTGAGTAGAGTGTTGTTCAGTTTCCACGTGAATGTTGGCTCTCTATTATTTATTCTGTTATCAAAGATCAGCCTTAGTCCATGATGATCTGATAGGATGCATGGAATAATTGCAATAATTTTGTATCTGTTGAAACCTGTTTTGTGACTGATTATATGGTCAATTTTGGAGGAGGTACCATGAGGTGCTGAGAAGAAGGTGTATCCTTTTGTTTTAGGATAAAATGTTCTGTAGATATCTGTTAATCCATTTGTTTCATAAATTCTGTTAGTTTTACTGTGTCTCTGTTTAGTTTCTGTTTTCAGGATTTGTTCATTGGTAAGAGTGGGGTGTTGAAGTCTCCCACTATTCTTGTGTGAGGTACAATGTATGCTTTGAACTTTACTAAAGTTTCTTTAGTGAATGTGGCTGCCCTTGCATTTGGAGCATAGATATTCAGAATTGAGAGTTTATCTTGGTAGATTTTACCTTTGATGAAAATGAAGTGCCCCTCCTTGTCTTTTTTTATAATTTTGGGTTGGAAGTCAATTTTATTCAATATTAGAATGGCTTCTCTAGCATGTTTCTTTGGACCATTTGCTTGGAAAATTGTTTTCCATCCTTTTACTCTGAGGTAATGTCTGTCTTTGTCCCTGAGGTGGGTTTTCTGTAAGCAGCAAAATCTTGGGTCCTGTTTGTGTAGCCAGTCTATTAGTTTATGTCTTTTTATTGGCTAATTGAGTCCATTTATGCTAAGAGAAATTAAAGAAAAGTAATCGTTGCTTTCTGATATTTTTGTTGTTAAAGTTGGGTTTCTGTTCCTGTGGCTCTCTTCTTTTAGTTTGTTGAAGGATTACTTTCTTGCATTTTCTAGGGTGTAGTTTCCATCTTTGCGTTGGTGTTTTCCCTTTATTATCCTTTGAAGGGCTGGATTCATGAAAATATATTGTGTGGATTTGGTTTTATCCTGGAGTACTTTGGTTTGTCCATCTTGGTAATTGAGAGTTTTGCTGGGTGTGGTAGCCTGGGCTGGCATTTGTGTTCTATTAGGGTCTGTATAACCTCTGTCTAGGATCTTCTTGCTTTCATAGTCTCCTGTGAGAAATCTGGTGTAATTCTAATAGGTCTGCCTTTATATGTTACTTGACCTTTTCCCCTTACTTCTTTTAATATTCTGTCCTTTTTAGTGCATTTGTTGTTCTGATTATGTGTCGGGAGGAATTTCTTTTCTGGTCCAGTCTACTTGGAGTTCTGTAGGCTTCTTGAATTTTCATGGGCATCTCTTTCTTTAGGTTTGGGAAGTTTTCTTCTATAATTTTGTTGAAGATATTTGCTGGTCCTTTCAGATGAAAATCTTTATTCTCATCTACTCCTATTATATGTAGGTTTGGTCTTCTCATTGTGTCCTGGATTTCCTGGATGTTTTGAGTTAGGATCTTTTTGCATTTTGCATTTTCTTTGATTGTTGTGTCCATGTTCTCTATGGAATCTTCTGCACCTGAGATTCTCTCTTCCATCTCTTGTATTCTGTTGCTGATGCTCACATCTATGGTTCCTGATTTTTTTTCCTAAGGGTTTCTATCTTCAGAGCTGACTCCCCTTTGGTTTTCTTTATTGTTTCTACTTCCATTTTTAGATCTTTGATGGTTTTGTTCAATCCTATCGCCTGTTATGGTGTGTTTTTCTGTAATTCTTTAAGGGATTTTTATGTTTCTTCTTTAAGGGTTTCTACTTGTTTAGCAGTGTTTTCCTGTAATTCTTTAAGGGGTTTTTTTTTTGTGTGTGTGTGCTTCTTCTTTAAGGCTTTCTACCTGTTTAGCAGTGTTCTCCTGTATTTCTTTAAGTGAGTTATTAAATTCCTTCTTAAAATCCTCTACCAGCATCATAAGGTAAGATTTTAAATCCGAATCTTACTTTTTGGGTGTGTTGGTGTATCCAGGACTGGATGAGGTGGGGGTGCTGGGATTTGATGATGGTGAGTGGTCTTGTTTTCTGTTAGTAAGATTTTTTTTCCAATTTTTATTAGATATTTTCTTCATTTACATTTCAAATGCTATCCCTAATGTCCCCTATACCCTCCCTCCCTTGCTGTGTTCCCCTACCCAACCACTCCCACATCTGGCCCTGGCATTTTCCTGTACTGGGGCATATAAAGTTTCTAAGATCAAGGGGCCTTTCTTCTGAATAATGGCCAACGAGGCCATCTCCTGCTACTTATGCAGCTAGAGACATGAGCTCTGGGGGTCCTGGTTCGTTCATATTGTTCTTCCACCTATAGGGTTGGAGACCCCTTCAGTTCTTTGGCTACTTTAAGTTTGCCTTTTGTCATCTGGTAAGATTTGGTGTTAGTTATTATAGCTTTCTCTTGCTGGAGCTTGTTCTCCTGTGATTCTCTTAGCCTCTGTCAACAGGTGTTTTGGGTGTCCAACCCTCTCCTGAGTCTCCGTGGTCAGAGTACTCTCTGCAGGCACACTTTCCTCTTCCATGGAATGTGCTCAGATGTCTGGCTCTCATATCTGCCTCCTTACTGAAGATGAAGGCCAGAAACGGGGCCTATCCCAGAAGCGTTGTTTCTGCAGTCCGAATGCTCTCCAGTACAGACTGATGTCTGAGGGACCCAGGATACAAGATGGCTTTCTCACTTGCTCAGGTGGTCAGAGCCCACCCCCCTACCCCCAGGAGGCCACCTCTCCTCTAGTCAGGAAGGTGTGCAGATATCTGGAGCTCTGATCTGTTTCCTGTCTGAAGATGAAGCCCCGAAACCAAGACTGTCCCAGAAGCTGTGTTGCTTCTGCAGTCTGTGTACTCACCTGAGTAGACTGGTCTCTGAGGGACCTGGATACAAGATGGCTCTCTCACCTGCTCAGGCAGTCAGAGCCCTCCCAGGTGGCAACCTCTCCTCTGGTGGGGAAGGTGTGCAGATGTCTGTAGCTCAGATCTGCTTCCTGGCTGAAGATGAAGGCCTGAAACCAGAATAGTCTTTTGAAAGGAAAATTAGTACAACAACCTCCATGTGGGCTGAAGTTAGCTAGTTTGATGATTACCAAGAAGGCTGTTTTCACTGGAGCTGGAAAGAAATGGGTGAGAGTACATATGGAAGCCAGGGAAGAAATATGGTTTTCTTTCTATCAACTCTGACCCACTAGCAGAATCAGCACCACAATGATCCCTGAGAAGAGTACTAATTTTAAAATTAAAATAAAAAGCAAAGTACTGATTTTAAAATAAAATATAAAGTAAAGTATATTGCAACTAACTTCTCAAGTGTCTTTCTGGTTTGGTAAAATCTTCCTTAGAGTTTCCAAATTTGGCCCACTGAAACCAGCTTTTTATCACAGTAAAAGCATGGAGAAGTCTTCAGATAATTAAATCAAATATAAAGGGCAATTGTCCAAATGATGAATTCCACTGAGTTCACTTTTATAATGTTCTTGGAATTATAAGATTATGGAAATATGGAATTGATGCCTGTGGTTCTGGAAGAAATGAATGAGCACTAGAGTGAAATAGGCTTACCTATAAAATACTCTGAGATTGCTATACTGACACAGTGTTCTACCTTAATTATTAATGTGAGTATTCCTTTTGTTTGTTTTAGACAAGAACATAGACTTTAGCCTAGCATGGCATAGAACACACTGTGTAGTCATCCCTAGTCTAGAGTTCACGCGCTCATTCTCTCTCTCTCTCTCTCTCTCTCTCTCTCTCTCTCTCTCTCATTCTCTCTCTCTCTCTCTTTCCATTCTTCTCTCATCCTTTTTTTTCCTTTCTTTTCAATTAATTATTTTATTTATTTACATTCCAAATTTGACTGCCTTCCTGGTCTCCCTTCCAAGAGTTCTTCCCCCTCCCTCCTTTTCCTTCTTCCCTTTGTCTATAAGAGGGTGCTCAAACAACCCCCCTCTCTGGCATCCACCTTCACTGGGGCATCAAGTCTTTATAGAATTAGGCCCCTTCTCTCCCAATGAGGACAAGCAAGGCAGTCTTCTGCTACATATGTGCCTGGGCCACAGCCCAGCCCAGGTATGCTTTTTGATTAGCGGCTTAGTCTCTGGTAGCTCCCAGGGGTCCATGTTAGTTGACACTGTTGGAATGCCTATAGGGTTGCAACCCCCTTCCTTCAGTTCCATCAATCTTTCCCCTAACTTTACCACAGGAGTCCAGACCTTAGTCCAATGATTAGCTGCAAGAATCTGAATCTGTCTCAGTCAGCTACTGGCAGAGCCTCTCAGAGGACAGTCAGGCTAGATTCCTGTCCACCAGTAAAACATAGCACCACTAATAGTGTCAGGGTTTGGTGCTCACACATGGGATAGATCCCAAGTTGGGCCATTACTGGATGGCCTTTCCTTCAGTCTCTGTTATATTTTTGTCCCTGCATTTCTTCTAGACAGAAAAAAATTCTGGGTCAAAATATATAAAGAACTCAAGAAATTAGACTACAATAAACCAAATAACCCAATAAAGAAGTGGAATAACAGAGAATTCTTAACTGAAATCTCGAATGGCCAAGAAACACTTAAAGAAATGTTTAAGGTCCTTTGTCATCAGGGAAATGCAAATCAAAATGATCCTGAGATTCCACCTTATACCAATTAGAATGACTAAGATCAAAACCTCTAGGGATATCACATGTTGGCAAGGATGTGGAGAAAATGGACAACTCCTTCATTGCTGTGGGATTGCAAACTGGTACAATCAGTGTGGAAGTCAATCTGGTGGATCCTCAGAAAATTGGAAATAGTTCCCTCCACCCTACTACAAGGACACCTACTCCATCATATTCATATCAACCTTATTCATAAAAGCAAGAAACTGGAAACAACCCAGATGTCTCTCAACCAAAGAATGGATACAGAAAATGTGGTTCATTTACATAATATAANTGAGCATCTTAGAGTTCTATAGCCTTCACGCTCCTGCTCAGAAGAGAAAAATTTGGATAAGTAAAACTGCAGTGTTCATGTATATGGAAGAAAACAGTGAACTTATTCGAAAGGTGTGTGTGTGTGTGTGTGTGTGTGTGTGTGTGTGTGTGTGTGAGAGAGAGAGAGAGAGAGAGAGAGAGAGAGAGAGAGAGAGAGATTGTGTGTATGTAAGTTTGTGTGATTTTGTGTATGTATGTTTGTGTCCGGTTTGTGTGTCTGTATGTGTGTGTGCTTCTGTTTGTTGCGTGGTCAGTGTATTTGTGTGTGTGTGTGTGTGTGTGTGTGTGTGTGTGTGAGTATGTGTGTGTGTTTTGGTGTGTGTTTGAGCTTGTGTGTCAGTATATTTGTGTGTGCATATGTGTGTTTGAGTGTTTGTGTATCTTTATGTCTGTGTGTGTCTCTCTGGGTGTGTTTGTATGTCTGTGTATATGCATGTGTGCATTTGTGTTTGTATTTGTGTGTATATCTGTATGTTATATGTTTGACAGTATATATTTATATGTGGGATGGTATGTATGTGAGTTTGTCTGTGTTTGTGTGTCTGTGTATTTGTGTGTGTATTGTGGGTCAGTGTATATTTGTGTGTGTTTGTGTGTATTTGTGTTTATGTGTCTAAGTATTTGTGTGTATCTATGTGTGTCTGTGTCTGAGTGTGTTTACATGTCTGTACATTTGTAGATTTGTGTGTCTCTCTGTGTGTTTGTGTGTGTGTGTTTATGTCTGTATTTGTACCTGTGTGTGTCTTTGTGTATGCCTTTGTGTGGTTGTGTTTGTATATATACATTTGTGCTTGTGTATACCTCTCTCTGTGTATGTGTGTTTACATGTGTGTATGTGTACGTGTGTGGGTTTGTATGTCTTTATCTGTGTGTTTGTTTTGTGATTATTTATGTGATTGTGTGTGTTGTTTTGAGTTTGTGTATATATTTGTGTGCTGGGATACATGAATGTGTGTTTATGTCTGTCTGTATGTATGTCTCTGTGCCTCTGTGTGTCTGTGTGTGCTCATGTCTCTGTGGTTGTGTGTCTATCTGTGTGTGTATGTGTTTATGTGTGCTTCTTTGTGTGTGTGTGTTTGTGTGTGTCTGTATGTCTGGTATGTCTCTGTGCTTGTGCCTGTGTGTGTGTGTATCTGTGTGTTTGTGTGTCTGTGTATATGTCTCGTATATGTGTGTGTATGTGTGTGTGTGTTTATCTCAATAACAAATTATGAAGAACATGATGAACACACTTTTGTTTCCCTAGATGAAGACAAGAATATTTTTCACTGTTCTCCTTTCTGTTTTCTCCATTCATGTGTTACTAGTTGCTATGCTGGTGTTTTCAAAAAGCGAATACAGTGAGCTTTATTTAAAAGCTCCCAAATTTAAATTTCATTCATATAATCCCATAAAATGATAGCTCCTGTTAACTGGGTCAAATATTATTTTAAAGCAAATCTAAACTGTTAAGCTGATTGGAAAACTAATCATACAAGTATTCATAATGGAATTATAATTTGTTTTTTATTAAAAGTAGTGAATAGCATAATAGAAATCTTTTTTATTCTTTAAGCACAATACAGAAACACTTCACATATGAGAAGCCAAGTTGTCACAATTTCTCCATGTAACAAATCAGCTCTATTCAATAATTTTTAATCATTCAATTATAACATTCTAATCTGAATTTTTAAAAGTAACTCTTATTTCATGGCTCTAGATAAATATTTATAGATAACATTGACATAAATGAATATTTCTTAAGATTAGCAATGGTTGTAAACAAGTTCAGAATCTTGTGAAATGCTAATGGTTGCTCCAGAGAGTCAGATGCTCAAGTGTATATTAGGGTTAAAATCTTGCCAAACCTTCAACTAGTGATATCATCATAGGTTAATCAATTTGCCAAACCAAAACTGTTCAACTAATATGGATCACTAAACCACAACAAACATGTTACAACAAAATAACCACCATCAACCACAAATAATAATAATAATAATAAGTTCTTTTACAGGTATCTAGCTGCTTTGGGATCTTTTGCTAGTCCTGATGGGTTGTTCATTAAGATGTAACATCCAGGAGCAGCGGGTCAGCAGTTCACTCCAGGGGCAGGAACTGAGAACTCCGCCCCACCGGAGGCTGGGCCTCCCCCAGCCAGAACCGCGCCGCCGCGCCATCTTCCCTCTGAGCCCAGCGGACACAGCTAGGGACACCCCAGGACTTTAAGATCGCATTGGGGTTACGCGTGAGTGCAGAGGTGGTTTTGGGAACAGCGGGTCAGCAGTTCACTCCAGGGGCAGGAACTGAGAACTCCGCCCCACCGGAGGCTGGGCCTCCCCCAGCCAG